>JAEQBH010009317.1:0-120637 GCA_016808115.1 Tetrastigma voinierianum | reverse complement strand
ATGTATATGAAATAGGTATACATATGTTAAAAAGTATCATGAAAGTTTTAAAATGTGTAAAGAATGCATATGTGTTTTAATGATAAAGTAAAGTTTAAATGTATTTACTAAATGTATTTTGAAGAAATGTTTTCTTGATGGTTCCTAAACCCTATATTGTTATGGTGATATCGGCCGAGGTGCCTTAAAGGCGTGTAAGGATTTAGAGGGTAAAGTTATAGGTTACTAGCGGGGAGGGAATTAGGTGTCTAGAGTAATATCATACAGCGTGATAAGTCTTGTAATTTGGAACCACATGCAAGCGTGAGTTCTCCTTGGCGTAGTGGTTATGAGCCAGGTGTATTTGTCCCTCACCGTCGATTATCAGGCTGTTCGTGTGTTTATTTCCTTGGGTTCATCAGAAAAAAAAAAATAAAAATAAAGTTTAAAGGCGTAAATGGATTTAATTGTATAAATATTTATTATAAGAAAGAAAAAGAAAGTTTAAGGCATAAATGTTTAAGATATAAATTGATTTTAATTGTAATAGTATGTATTACTTTGATATATACGAAAATGTTATTTAAATGAAAATGTACACTCCTTTAGGCTCCTTTAGCTCATTCTTTTCGTATGTTTCAAAAACATTTTGAGGACCAGAGATAGGTGCTTGCTTGAGTGGGCGTCTACGGTGCGATTAGGTCGAAGCTAATCAAGAGAGCAGCCCTGTGATTTCATTGTATATACATTTTGCATATTGTAAATATTAGATATTTTGTCATGTATATATATATATATATATATATATATATATATATATATACATATGTATATGTTTTGAAAGGAACTCGTGGGCTTTGATCCTCGAGTGGGCCGAAGTGCGTAGGCGGTCGGCTTAAGTCGGCTCAGCCCGATCTTTTGATAAAAAAAATGCATGGAATTGAAGAAGTTTAGAATGTTTTGATGATAGAAGTTTAGAATGTTTTGATGATTGAAATGGTGATTGAAATGAATATGTATATATCTTATGTGTGTGTTGATTGGAGTTATGGACGAGGAGTCGAATAAGGAAGTTGAAAATTTGGAAGATTAGAAGTGTTTTAAATGTTTTCGCGGGTTTTGCCAAATTTGGGAAAGTCAAAAGCAGAGGAAACTCACAGCCAATTTTAAAAAAATCTAAGCGTTGAAAAAGAAAAAGAAAAAAAAATTTGCTCCAGCCCCGACTAGCATTGTACTAAAGATATGTTAGGATTGTAAAGGGGTTCGCTCACATGGATTTTATTTGTTGTTTTTTTAAGGAAAAGTTACATGTCAAATTTGGGTGCCGGAGGTCATAGGGTTCGTGAGGTTGTCCCAGGGTCGGGATCCTTCAAAAAATGTAAACATATTTCCTTTGGTAAATGTAATTTATCAATTCGAAGGTTGTCATCCTTTGCTTTATTTATGTTTTTAAAATTATACTTAAAAATCTTAGAAAATTCCTTAAAAGAATTCTTAATTAAGTTGCAAATAGAAAATTTATAGACTACTTCTTGAATAAAATGTACTTTATAATGACCATAAGATTATATATATTCTAATGGCATAAGTTATTTTAGCTCCTATCAATCAATTATTAATAAATGAATTATATATATTCTATTAGCATAAATTATTTAGCTCTTATCAATCAGGTATTATTTTTAAGCCGTATGCACCTCTTTCATATGCTATAAAAATCATGTAGAAGATCTTGAAAAATTACAAAAAAAATAATAATTATTATTGTGTATTTGTACAAAATTTATGAACAACCACAATCTAGTTAATAATAAAGTTTTATTTTAAAAAAATATAAGAAAACCAACAATTTAAATCTGAATTTCACCACATTTCCATTTATATCACGAAATAAAAAAGTTTTTAAATATATACTTTTAATTTGAGAGCACTTCTGCGGATATCCTAACCATAACACTAACCTTGAGTGTGGCCTTAAAACGGGGTGTCCAGATTATTCTTCGTCAATGCTTGGAAATGCGGTAATGCGTTTGTGAGGAACGCGTCACGTGTCTTAAACGGCCCGGTAGGGCCCGCATCCAGCCTGGCAAGTATAAATTTGCTAAGATGATTCATTCTGATTGTATTTAATTCTGATTTATACAAAAATGAATTAACGCGAATTCTGAAATCTGAGATAAGGCGATTTGGCCATTTCTTCCAACTCTAGTCACGGATCGTCCCGTCCCGAATCGTCTTCGATACCTGAAAAATATATTACATGGCGAGGTGAGCAAAGCGAGTAAAGAAATTTTATACTTGGGTTACTCCTGCCTAAGTGCGATGCCATGGCGCACGAAGCATCACGACACGTGTTAATATATCATTTTCGTCATATATTAACAAATTTGAATCCATAAATCATATTTATTCATTTATAATAATAGCATAAACAGCTCATGGGCTGAGGCACAATCCGGCGGTTCGTCTTGGGGCATTACAATTTCACAATCAACATGTTGTTGTTATTGTTCTACCCATGTGATAGCACTTGTCAGCATGAATCGCCTGGCTTGAGTCGTGGAGGCGTCCAAAAGCGCTAAAGTTTGCTTAACTCGATTTAGCTTTGGAACCGAGAAACCAGCCGTAAGTATTATAATCACTATCAGTCTATCTTTCACTTAGCGAAAAGTAAAAGCTAGTAGGAGAAAACCTCTTTTAGGAGTTTGTCGAAACTCCCCTTGGAACCAGTGTAGTCCTTGCTAGGTAGAGACAGCACCTGTCGCTATCGTCGGAAGCGAATGATTACGATGTGGGAATTTTGAAGAGAGAGGTGGAGAGCCTGTATACCAGCTCCCTCTCTTCCTGCTCTCGGCTCTCGGTTGGTGTCGCCTATACGGCCCCATACTCGGCGGATTTGGAAGGGGCTTGGTCGAGGAAAGATGGTCCTCTCCTTCGCCACATGTCCATTTCTCATTTGGACACCTTGGATTCCACCAGCCTTATCGCTTGCTCCCAGTCTGCAGCCCAGGATGTATACAATGGCGTGATGTCATGTGTCACATGTGGCGAGCCCGAGGCTCCGTGTTTGACTGCATCTCGAACGACACGTGGGCGCATAACTAGGCGTCGCCAAGGTGCCCAGTGTCGCGGCTCTTTCTACGTCTTCGAGAAGAAAGAAAGCGTGAAGTAGCATGCCGGAGTTCGACCAGTCGACGTGGTAGCTAGATTTCACGAGACGATTCAACGGTGAGGTCCGACTTAGGTCATCCGAGATCTAGAAAATTGGGATTTTTGATCAGTACCATTTACCTCATGAAGTCACAGTTTTCAGAATTTGCATTGAGAATTAAGAAAATAGAATTAAAATTGTTTATGAATAAAACTAAAAATAATAATTGTCAAGCTTATAAAAATTTTAAATTAAAATTTTACAAAATCTGAATTTATACTCTAAATTAAAAATTAATTATTTAACTAAATAAAAAATAAATTTCTCGTTTTAAAAGTCATCGAATTATTAGTTTTCAAATGCATATTTGTTTATGAATTAAAAATAATTAATTAAAAAATCAATAATCTAAAAATTCATAGTTAAACACATTTCCCAAAATTTGTGATGAAAATAAATAATAATGTTTTGAATAACAAGTGAAATTCTTCTTACTAAAATTTTTTGGTTCAAAATTGTCATATTAAAATTAATAACTCAAAAATTTCTAAAAAATACAAATTCAATTTTTTAAATCATAATTAAAATTCAAAAATAAAATTAATTATTTAATTAAAAATTAAATTTTAATTAATTAGAATAATTAAATTTGGTTTAAACTTTAAAATTTGAGTTATCCAACTTTAAAATGACATTTTGAATAAAAAATTTTAGAAAAAATGAATTTCAATTTTGAATATTAAAAAAAATGGGCATCCATAGTTTTCTGCTAAAATTTTAAAAAATGTTAAATTACGAATTTAAAATTATTGATTTTTTCCTTTTCAAAAGAAAAAAGATTATTCATTTAACTAAGATTTATTTTTTTATTCATAAAATCAAGTTTGGCTTTCAAAAGCTAATAATTAGATACAATTCACCAAACTTAAAATTTACTTTTTTTATTTAAATAAATAATTAAATTATAAATTTAAAATATAAATTCATATTTTATAAAAATTTAATTCAAATTTCTTTAAAAAAAACTTGAGGATTATTATTTTTAATTTTATTATTAAAATTCATTTATTCAAATTTATTTTATTCATAATACAGATTTATTTTCTCGAATTCTCAAAGTACGTATTGTGGTTCTAGATATTGTTTAAAAATTATATTAAAAATGAAAATGCATGAATTTCAAAAACAAATTTAGTTTAAGATATATTATTAAATGTTACTTTTGTTTCTCGTCAAAATTATTACTTAATATACATTATTTTTTTTTTTAAGAATTTTCTCATTGAAAATTATGTTTATTATAACTTATACAATATCATTTGCAAACGGTACATACCTACCTATATTATTGACAAATCATATTAATAATGTGTCATAATAGTTACTCAATAATCTTTTCAAAAAAACCTACTCAATAGTATGCATGTTTATATATTATATATTATTTTATTTGTTCATCCCTAAAATTTTGTCTTCAGCTATTTTCATCAATATTTTCCTTAATATTTCAATAAGAAATTACAAAAACCTTTTTCTTTATAAAACAAAACAAGTAAATGAACAAAATATAGAGATTCATTTAGCCATCATTTTCCATCTAAATCTTAATCAACTTTTCCTTCATATGCTAGCATAAAACGTCTTAATATCTTAGATTTTAAAATTCAAATGGGGCGACTTTTTCTAAGTCTTTGAGAGTATCTTCTAGTAAAATGACATACTAAAATCTCTTCTTATCTACATGTTCTCTCTTAACGCGAGTTGGAATTGAAAGAGGCATATATATGGGCTAGCTTAATCTTGTTTGCATTGAGGTTATTTATTAAAAAGTGATGCTTAAAAAATTAAAATGCATGGAAATTAGCAATAGATTAAAGCTTAGACATACCTAGTGGATGAAAAATGGCATATTGTCTCCAGGATTACCTTGGGAACACATTGCCGGGCGTTGTTTCATCTCAGATCTGGAAGTAGCCCAGAGTTTCACTGAAAAGCTTTGGTAGATAACTTAATGTGGATCGAAATTAATTTACGGAATAAAGAGGCAATCGTAATTTCGATTACAAAATTGTAATTTCGGTTTAAAAATCCGTAATTAATTCTCTAGATCTCCCGGATAATGAAGCGGATTATGCGGATTGGAGATCGTCTCGTGAGGAGGAAATGCGAAGTTAGCGCGAAAAATTTCGTAATTTTTTAAAGGATAATTCGAGATCGACCGTTTTTCGAGCATCGCGTTTGATCTTGAAATAAATCGATTTACCGATCAACGAAGAAAGTCACATATAACATGTACTCATGTGCCATAAGTGGTATGAGTAGAGAAATGATGAAAATGGACGGCCGAGATGGTGTCGAATATCAAATCTGAGAAAGAGGAACATAATGGTAATAAAGGAATTTGAATTTAAGTCACTAGATGACAAGAAAAGGAATAGTGCTTCATCTCTTTGTTAAATCAAAGAGCAAAAACGTGGGAGCCATTTTAGATGCAGTAGCTATGGAGCTTTCATTTCTAGAGAGAGAGTCTCTGACTTCTCTCTAGAAATACACGCGATAGGACCATTGGATTTAATGAATGAAGGGAGAAAACGTTCTGTGGACTTGAGCTCACGCGTGGACCGGGTTTGCGAGTTTTTGACAACTCCAAGGGTGGATTTTCCTCTTCGTTTTATTCCCATTTTAAGGGTTTTCCATGTTTGGTTGGTTTGAGAATAGTGAGGGCTGGTTGATCGATCGCTTGTAGGACCGGGTATTGGAAATTTTTTAGGATTTTCTCTTGTGGCCGTGGCCTTGTGAAAATTAAGGGCTGTTTGGGTCTTTTAATTCCAAATTTTACTTTAAATCATGTATTGATAAAAAAAAAAAAGGGCCCGAGGAAACGGGCTAGGTATGATCGGTCAAACATGAGACAGCTGGCCAAGATTTTTGAAGAAAAATGGAAGCGTAGTAGGCTTGCTCACTGATGTTAGGGGCTGTTTGGGTGTGATTAGTGTTATCTTGTGCATTAAATGTTTGCTTGGTATGCATTGGGCCGGGAATGGCCGTGGATTGCGGGTTCACTAAGTGAACCGATGTTTTGTGATTTTCTGGGAATAGTAAACGAGGGTTTCACTATTCCCGAAATAGTGTTCTAAAAATGTATAATTTTGTGAAAATATGTGTTGGTCGAGTGATTTAAATTAAATTACTCGTGTATGATGCGTGCTTAAAGTGAGCTAACTTTGATGTATTGCATTAATTAATTTACAGCATGATTGTGAATTAGTTGTTTTGTAAATATATCTGCGTGTTTATATATTTACATGTGAATTAGGCGTATTGGAATTGGCACATGCATTCATATGCCTTGGAACATCCACAGAATTTATAGGAGTTAGTGCATGAGATGAATCTAGAGGAAAAGGTTCGGAGGAGTTGTCTAAAGTATTAGTGCTCCCGGAGGGTAATTACAAACTAAATAATATATCAGCACCGTCGGGGCCCGATTGATATTCATGGAGTAGTCAGGCTAAATAATATATCAACGTCGGGCGGCCCGGTTGATATATATTCATCGGAGTGAATACAAATAATTAATATACATCAATCGTCGGGCTATTGAATTGATATATATTCATGGAGGTTGCCCACTCATAAAATGATAATTCTCATACGAGGCTTAGGCGAGGTGTAGGAAATCGGTGAGGACTCGGGATCACGAGTTGGTAATGTAGACATTCAAATGGATCATAGTTTCTTGAATGTTTGTTTAAATTGGAACATTGCTGCTTTGCACTTAGGTGGTGATAGCCCATTTAGGCGATTCTCCTCACGAGGCTTTAGCTCACCGATCGTGGGATCCCCCTTTTCACAGGTACAGGGAGCGTGCGAGGAGAAGACTCATCCTAGAGACCGTGGATTAGAAGAAAAGCCGGATTGTGGCTTTGGCTTGATATCTACATGTATTAGAATTTTCCCTAATTTTGTATATATTTATAGAGTAAAACATTTGAACTCTTGTAACTATTGGGTATATAGTTGAATTCATAGTTGGTATGTATTATGAGTATTGTTGTGGCGGTATTTTATTACTCATGTGATTTGATCTCTTGGATATATTTGAATATATTGGGCAGCTTGGGGTGGTTTCATGCGGAGTGTACAATTGGTGAGGCTAAGATGCAGGGGCTCTACCCCGATTTTATAAAGTGGCGTCGGTGCCCGACCTCCCTTGTATTCAGCGAGATGGCGGGTGAATGAAGGACCCCGGGTTCTGGGAGCATCAGGCTGGTATCGAGCTTAGGTATCTGAATACCTAGGAATGGGTTTGGGTATCATCTTAAGCCTTGTTGGTTTTGGGATGGAGTGTAGGTGTGGAAGGCCTTTAGAGATGGAAGCAGGCAGGCAATGGAAATGTAAAAACATCACCACTAGGTGTGGTTCGATGTTGAGTTTAGGTATGGGATTACCTAGGAAAATCAGGTGTTAACACTGGACTACTAGGACCCCTACGTGCACGATGTGTTGATGTGTTTTAAGGTGATTTGATGAATTGTGTGAATGTTATGCTCACCATGTGGTGTGATGAGGATTGATTATGTTGTGCTTGAAAAATATATGCAAGCATGAATGATGGTGTGTATTGCCATGTAGTATCTAAGATGAGTATATATATACTTAAGTGATTAGCACATGGAGATGTGTAGAAAATATTTAAGTGAATGAGTGCACAAAGCGGAAAAGAAAATGAAAATAAATAAATAAATTTTAATAGGTTATTTGATGAGAATTGAAAATGGGAAAATAAATTTTATGAAATTTATTTTGAGTGTCCCAAGAAAATGGAAAAAAAATATATTTTTAGTGATTTTTAGAGATTTTTCCAATTTAAGAATAAATGAAAAAAAAGAATTTCATTTATAATGGCGAATTTTTTTGAAGCGAGAAAAAATTTTGATGGAGCCTCTGCCCATTTTGCATTAATGAAGAAAATTTGAAAAAATTGTATTCTGCGGGACACCCAGGTGTATTACAGATCTTGAGTCTCGAGTGGGTTGGAGTTGTGTTGTCTGATGGGATTGGATAGGAGGCACGTGTCCACAATCTGAAAATTTATGTGTAATGATGGAATTTGGGCATCTTGGCGTGAGCATTTAGTAGCCTTAATTTGGAGTCTTGTGAGCAAGGCGCCCCAGGCGTCTTGGCGTGGCGTGGAGTGCGGCGTGGGCGTGCGGGCGTGGGGCGGTAGGCGTGCGTCTTGAGCTATGGGGCGCCCGCGCGGCGGGCGCGCGTGGGGTATGTGAGCCGTCGCGCGCCGGCGGCGGCTCTGGCATGGGCTCGCGGAGCGCCCAGCGGGCGTCTTGAGGGCGCCTTGGCCGGGGCGGCGTGGGCGTGGGCGGCGGCTGACGAGCGCGAGAAGCGTAGCAGCGAGCACGGCTTGAGGGCGCGCGACGGCCCGCGACGAGGCCTTGTTGGGGGCGGCGGAATTTGGGCAGCACATCCCAACGTTTGGTGTGCTTGTAATTTGGGCGGAATTGGAAGTGCTTTGGTGCACGACTCGGTTTAGCCCCGATTTGACTTGGAGTCACCAAATGAACCTTGTTCATTTGTGAAATAAATTTTCAAAATAAAAAAAAAATATTTATTAAAATAAAATAAAATCAAATAAGAATTTGATAAAATTTTGAAAAATCTGATTTTCAAAAATACAATTTTTGAAACTCTAATTTTGTTAAATATTTTTAATGCAAAATGGTGCCTTGCACTCACAGTAAATCTTGAGGACAATGGTAATACTTGGTTTATGTGTATGAAGAGTGTCTCGAGCTGTGTTTATGCAGAATCTTTGTGTTAGTTAACTACCTTTTGAAATCGTGATTCTGCGGTGGTGCGTAGAACATAATGCATGTGTAATGCGTATTAGAAAAAGTGAATGGTAAGGTTATGAACTGGCCTTAGGGGAGTTGGATATTGAAATGAACAAGAGAGCTAGAACCTTTTGAGATAAATAAATTTAATTGGCTGGAATTTAGGCGCCACTTAGAAAATGAAGCAGGTCAGTTCACTTAGTTTGTCAAGTCTATTAGTAATCGGCATGCATTGCTAGTTAGACTGAAGTGAGTAAATGATTCTTGTGGCCAGTTAATTGTGTAAAGGGCTAATAGAGGACGGGGCGTGAGAAAGGGGCGTCCACGGGGCCTTTGGTCGAGCCACAATCAGTGTTTGATCGGACTTTGAAGAGGTGCCCAGGTATTACGGCGAATCTTCTTACGAGGCTGGTATAAGCGGGTAGACGGGAAGATCCTGGTAACCTCCAGAGGAGGTTTGGGTAGCATCATCCTCAGGCATTCACGGGGAGAGATCAGATGGTGGCGGAGGCCCTTGGTTAAATGCAGATCGAAAGTGTTAGAGGTACATGGAATTACCTGCGGCGGCAGGATTAGACTAGTTAACGTTCTAGCTAGAGGAATGAGGCCCAAATGTGAGTGGAGATGGGCAGGACCTCTAGAGATTTTAGAGGCCGTGGTGCGGCTGAGTCTCCCACAGGGATTAGGCGAGAATAAGAATTATAGGTCGAGGTTGCGAGTTAGAGATCTCGAAGACTCTACTCATAGTGGACCTGAGAATCATGGTCATGTCTGAGTTCGATGTCATCCTAAGGATGGACTAGCTGATGGCTTACAGGATCGTTACCGATTGTGAGCGTAGGAGAGTTACCGCCTACACGCAGGACGGTACTCGTGTTGTATTTAAGGGAAGCGAGCATGATATTTCCCGAACCGGTGTTCGGGTCAGTCTTCGGGGACGATTGGGCTGGGTGTCATGAGCACTTACTAGGGCGAGGTGAGACGGACTTAGATCTACCTCCATTAGTATGCGAGTATGTGGATGTTTCGGATGAGCTACACGGACTACCTTCGCATAGGGATGTAGACCGATTGTTGAGATTACACGATGTTTTGCCATCTCATGACTCATAGGATGGCACCGATTGAATTCACGGGAACTTTCGAGTCATTCTGAGCCTCTTGGACAAGGGGTTATTAGACCGAGCACTTCACCATGGAAGCCGGTTCTAGTTGCAAAGAAGAGGCAAGACCCTTCATTTGTGAATTGGCTCTGAGACAGGTTGAACGGGGGTTACGATCGAATCGGTACCAATGGAGTTGATGGTTGTTGTCCGATTGAGGAAGCGAGTCTGCCAATGAACCTTCGCGCTAGTTATCATCGGTGAGAGTTAGGGATACGGATATCCTAAGGCGGCATTGGGGCGTTATGGGCACTTTGGTTCTGGTGATGCCCCTTTGGATTGAATAAGCTAGCAGCGTTCATGGATCTCATGCATGGGTGTTCCCGACCATGTCCCCAGATCGGAGTTTATTAAATGTCGTCGTGGATAGCGTGCAGTCTACTCGGGTCGAGCGGGAGCATGAGTATCACTTGAGGATTGTTTTACAGCTGTTAAGAGACCATCAGTGGTATGCTAAGTTCAGTGAGTACGAATTTTGGCTTACTGAGGTGAGATTTTGTGTAAGACCCGAGAAATTCCAATTTCTGGAATAAGGGCAAAATCGTAATTTTGATTATAAAATTTTAATTACGGTTAAAAGTCCGTAATTAATTCTCTAGTTCTCGGATATTAAAGCGGATTATTACCAGTTAGAATATTAGCGAATCCCCAGTTATACGTAAATTTCGCAATTCTTTGAGACAGTCGAATTAAACCGTTTTAAGGCATGGCTTCTCGAGGTCTGAAGTAAATCGTTTCGATACGACGAAGGCGCATATAACAGAGTACTCACATGTACCATAAGTGGTATGAGTAGAGAAATGATGAAAATGGGCCAGTGGGGTAGTCATAGAATATCAAATCTGGTAAAGGAGGGACATAATGGGTATTATAGAAATTGATTTTAAGTGACTAGATGCCAAATTAGAGAATAGTGTTTCATCTCCTTTGTTAAATCAAAGACAAAACGTGGGAGAGCTCATTTGGAGATGCAGTGGCTGGCAGCAAACGGAAATGGGGGTTTTAGAGTGAGAAGGTCCTCCTTCTCTCTAAGATCACGGGAAATCGGACCGTTGGTTCGGCCCAGACAGAAGGAAACGTTCTGCGCGGGCCGGGCTGCAGCGTGGACCCACGGGTTTGCGAGTTTTGACAACTCCCGGTGGATTTTCTCCTACTTGCGTTTGTCCCATTTTAAGGGTTTCGATGACCGGTTGGTTTGAGGCCGTGAGGGACCGTTTGATCGGTCCCAAAACTTGGGACCAAGTTGTTAGAATTTTTTTTGGGATTTTTGAGAGGCCGTGACTGTCCAGAAAATAAGTGGGGGCATTAGGGTGCTTTGGTCAGAATTTTGCATTAAAATGCATGTTGTATGGAAAAAGGCCGAAGAATGACACATTAGGATCGGTCCCAAAACATGGGACCGAATTGTGGAATTTTTGGAGATTCTTGGGCTGTCCGTGACAGTCCAGAAACTGTTGTGGGCTGTTGTGTTAGAATTGTGTATTAAATTCTATGTTGGTATGCATGAGACCGGGACTAGCTATGGAAATCGGTTTCAAAAATTGGAACCGATGTAGGATGAGTGGGCTGCCCGTGGACAGCCCACTTCCCCTGTTTTGGGGACTGAATTGGGGTGTTTGTGATAATTTATTGAATAAATTATGCTTTGGTGATTAGGAGCCCGGAATTGGGAATGGAAATCGGTTCCATCAGAGGAACCGATGTAGGAGTGTGAAATTTTGCCGTGGACATCACTTAGCTCTGTTTAGGGTTGTAAAAATAGTCGGGTTTATGTGAAATGGATAGGAATTCTCCATGTGTTGTGTGCACTTGAAATGGTATGAAGCGAATGACGATATGTGTGGAACTAGATAGGTTAAGACATTATTTTATTAGTTCAATGACACAATTACATGGAATTAGAATTGTGTTATAAGCCATTGGAAATACGATTATAGGTTGCCTCGAGTGAGCTACATTTGGGTGATGAGTGATGTGTTCAGTACATGAGTGTAATTGTAGTTGATTGAAAATATGCATATTGTCATATTGTGTAAATGGTTTGAAAATGGCATAATGCATTTTCATATGCCTTTGGAGTAACTGAGTTAGGTGTGAGTGCATGACAAGGTATTTTTATAAAACGGATGGATTTGAAGAATTTCAAAGGATGATATTCCGGAGGGTGGGTTAGGAGATGGGCCAGCGAGGATCATTTCGGATGAGGACCATGAGCTGTTTGAAGCTCACTGACCAAAATTCACCTCGGAGAATGATCCCGTATTTTCTTAGGAATATTTCGGTAGTATATTTTCAGAACAAAAGTTTGTTTTGAAAATGATTATTTTCTCATACATGGCTTGAGCAAGTGTGAGTGAGTCGTGAGGACTCGCAGGATTGATCATGTAGACATTCAAGTAGGATCATGTATTTACTTGGTGTGTGTTTACTTTGGTGACCTTGCGCTTAGGTGGTGAGTAGCCCACTTAGGGCGATTCTCCCTCTTGAGCTTTAGCTCCAATGCAGGTCGTGGTTGCTATTTCAGGTACAAGGGCGCTCAGAGGAATGACTCATTTGAGGTTGATTTTGAAGAAGCGGTTTGTGGCTTGATATGGTTCTTTTGGACATAACATGTATTAGAATTGTAGATTTTAATATATGTTTTGTATAAAACAAAGTGTAATCAACCATGTAATTATTAGAATAATTGGAGAATAGTTGTGATATGTGTTTTAATGAGTATTAGTTATGGGCCCAGTGGCCGTGTGGATATATTGTATATATTGGATTGTTTAGGACAGGTATTTGCGGTGTGTGTTGGGTAGAGCTCCGTACAAAGGAGACTGCTGATTTTACGAAGTGGTGTCGGGTGGCAGACATCCACTGTCCGCGAGTTAATGGGTAGTCAACGGACCCCAGTTTGGGGCGTCTCGGCAGTATCGAGCTTGGGTATCACAGAATACCTAGGGAGCTCGGGTTGAATTATCCATCACCACTAGGTGGTTTGATGTGAAGTATGAATATGGAAACCTATGAATGGAGGATGGGCTTAGGTACTAGTTGAGGAGAACGTCACCCACTTTAGGTGTGGTTGATGTTAGGTTTAGGTATGAGATTACACAGGAAGGGCACGAGAACAAAACTAGGACACGGCATGTGTGTTTTGTGTGTGATCATGTGGATTGATGAATGGTTGAATGTATGTGTTTGGTGTGTTTGACATGTGGTATGTGTGATGTGAATGTTTGTGTGCTTAGGTAGATAGCACATAGGCATGTTGGAAAACAAACCTTGGAGTTTACAATGTATAAACTGGAACAAGAAAATAAGTAAAATAAATTTAAGCAATTTTATTTGGTTTGTTAAAGAAAAAAAAAATAATAATAATATGGATGAAATAAATTTTAATAAATTTGTTGGTGTACTGGAAAATGAAGAAAATAAATAAATAAATTTTTTGGTATTTTCCGTGGGCGAAGAAGAAAAAGAAAAAAATTTGGAAAAAAAAAAAAATGGTGCGAGGTGGAATGGAGTTCTACGCCCCGTGAGCATGGTGGGCGGCGGCTGGCGTGGCGACGGCGGGGCGCGCGAGCACGGCTCGGGCGGCATGGCGCGGGGCGCGGGGTGGCCAGGCGCCTGGCCCGGCCCATCCGTTAGGCGGCCCAGGCGGCCCCAGGGCCCCAGGCGCCTTGAGCGACGAGGCGCGGGGCTCGGCGCGCGATGTGCGGGCGTGGCGTGCCGCAGTGGCCCTTGGCGAGCAAGGCACCGAGGCGCGGCAGCCCGCGAGGGCTCGCGAGGGGCGCGGCACAGGCGGGTACTTTGTCTTAGCCTTGGTAGGCGTGGGGCGACTGGTCATTTGGGCCCAAGTTGGTGCACAGTGCACTGGCTCGGTTTTGACTGGAGGTTCGGTCGAGTTCGACTCGGTATTTCTGAGTCACCTAATGAACCTTGTTCATTGTAAGAAATTTTGAAAAAAAAAATATTTAAAAATAAAATAAAATCAAATAAAATTTGATAAAATTTTAAATAAAATTTTCAAAAATAAAATTTTTTAGAGAATAAAATTTTGTTAACAATATTTTAAAGAAACAAAATTGATTCTTGTATGCTTTGGGTTATGTGTATAGTAGTGTCTCGGTTTGTGGTTATGCCTTAGAATGCGTATTGGATTAACTACCATTTGAAATGAGTGATTCTTGTGATAGTTGCGTAGGAAATTATATGCATGGTGAAATGCATTATAGGAAAAAGGGTAAATACTAAGGTTATGGAGTTTATAACCTTAGGAGTTGGATAATGAAATGAGCAGAGTACGTCTGCTCTCGCAATTGTTGACTAAGCGTAGTGTTCAAATTGGATGCATCATGTGCATTCATTAATGCATCTTGTGTGATAGGTTTAGTGGGATACAAGCTTCACGACAACTCATAGGAGTTGAGGCCTTTAAGCGAGTAATATGATGGAAAATTCTTCCCTAGGATGTAGGGAGAGATTTGACTTTTTCTAGGAGTCGAGAGTTGCGTGGCGTGGTGGACCTTAGGGTGTAGACATGTTGGTTTGTTGATGTCGGGTTTGACATGGATGAGATGTGACCAGCGGGTTGTCGATGGTGGGACTATGCTTAGGGTCATCATAAGACACGGTCTTGGAGTTAGGTAAGGTTACATATACACATGGTTGGATGTGTATCACGTAAATTTGGAATGAAATTCATTTTAAGAGGAGAATGTAGGCTAGAAATTCCAGTGCGGAATAAGGGCAAAATCGTAATTTTGATTATAAAATTTTAGTCGGTTAAAAGTCATAATTAATTCTCTGAACCTCGGATGTGAAGCGGATTGTACCGTTGGAATCGTCTCATGAAGTCTAGTTATACGTAAAATTCGCTGATTTCTTTGAAGGCTTGTTCGAGTCGACCACGTTTTTCGAGCTCGCTTCTCGAGTCTTGTAAATCGTTTTCGATCTGACGAAGGCACTATAACAAGTACTCATGTACCATAAGTGGTATGAGTAGAGAAATGATGAAAATGGACCGATTAAGATAGTCATAGAATATCAAATCTGGTAAAGGAGAAGACATAATCGTGTATAAAAATTGATTTTAATTATTTAGATGCCAAATTAGAGAATAGTCACTTCCATCTCGCTGTTTAAATCAAAGATAAAACATTGGAGAGCTCATTTGGAGATCGGTGGCTGGCGACAAAGAAGCGAGTGGGGGGTTTTAGGTAGGGGGTCTCCTTACTCCACAGATCCGATCGGATAGTTGGATTTCGACGGACGAAGGAAGCGTTCTGCGACGGACGGGCGCTGCAGCCGTGGACCCAGGGTTCTGAGTTTTGGCAACTCAAGGTGGTTTTTCTCCCTACTTGCGTTTTATTCCCATTTTAGGGTTTTTCGTGTTCGGTTGGTTTGAGGCCGTGAGGGCACGTTTAGTGATTCAGAGCAGGACCGAGTTGTTAGAATTTTTTTTGGGATTTTTGAGAGGCCGTGACTGTCCAGAAAATAAGTGGGCTGTTAGGGTTTTAAATTCCAGAATTTTGCATTAAAATGCATGTATTTGTATGGAAAAAGGGCCGGGAATGGGCCGTAGGATCGGTCTGGCATGGGGACCCAGTGTGGAATTTTGGAGATTCTTGGGCTGTCGTGACGATCAAAATGTTGTGAGCTGTTGTGTTTAGAATTTGTGTATTAAATTCTGTTGGTAATGCATGAGGCCAGAATAGCTATGGAAATCGGTTTGAAATTGGAGCCGATGTAGGATAAAGTGGTGCGAGTGGACCGACCCACTTCCCTGTTTTAAGAGGACTGAATTGGGGTGTTTGATAATTTATTGAATAAATTATGCTTTGGTGATTAGGGACCGGAATTGGGAATGGAAATCGGTTCCATCAGAGGAACCGATGTAGGAAGTGTGTTTGCAGGTGGGCCGACCCACTTGCTCTGTTTTGGAATTTGTAAAAATAGTCAGGGTTTGTGTGAAATGGATAGGAATTGTCCATGTGTTGTGTGCTTGAAATGGTATGAAGCGAATTGGCTTGATATGTGTGGAACTAGATAGGTTAAGACATTATTTTAATGTATTAGTTCAATGGCCTGAATTACATGGAATTAAATTGTGTTATAAGCCATTGGAAATGATTATAAGGAGTTGCTCGAGTGAGCTACATTGGGTGATGAGTGATGTATTTAAATTACATGAGTGTAATTGTAGTTGATTGAAAATATATGTGTCATATTGTGTAAATGGTTTGAAAATGGCATAATGCATTTTCATATGCACCTTTAGGTAACCTAGAGTTGGTGTGAGTGCATGACAAGGTAGTACATAAAAACGGATATGGTTGCGAAGGAATTTTAAGGATGATATTCGGAGGAATTGGGTTGGGAGGGTGTTATGGATCATTTCGGATGAGGACCATGAGGCTGTTCGGAGAAAGCTCACCAGCCAATTCACCTCGGAGGTAGTCCGTATTTTGCAGATATTTCGGTAGTATATTTTCGAGAACAAAAGTTTTGCTTTGGAAATGATTATTTTCTCATACATGGCTTAGGCAAGTGTGAGTGAGTCGGTGAGGACTCGTGACATGGGGTGATCATAGACATTCAAGTAGGATCATGTATTTACTTGAGTGTGTGTTTGCTGGAGCATTGCCTTGCATAGGTGGTAGTGGCCCACTTAGGGCGATTCTCCTGCTGAGCTTTGCTCACCCCGTCATTAAGGACCCCCTTTATTTCGGGTACAGGGCGCTCGAGAGGCAGAGCTCATTTTGAGGTTGATTTTGAAGAAGCTAGGTTTGTGGCTTGATAGTTCTTTTAGACATGCATGTATTAGAATTGTAGATTTTAATATATGTTTGTATAAAACAAAAGTGTAATCAACCGTGTAATTATTGGGAGATGGTGGAGAATAGTTGTGATATGTGTTTTAATTATTAGTTAGCAGGCCCCAGTGGCCGTGTGGATATATTGTATATATTGGATTGTTTGGGACAAATTTGGGTATTGTATTTGGGTAGAGCTCCGTCTAGGAATACGCTGGGTTTTACGAAGTGGTGTCGGGTAACCCGGCATCCGCCTTGTATTCAGCGAGGTTGTGGTGAATCACGGTTTGAGTTTTTGAGGCGTCACATTTTGGGACCGCGTGGTGTGTGCTCGGGAGTGTCGGTCGGCCCTAGACAGGTTAGGCGGTGATGCGTTGGGAGAGACCGGTGTCGATCTGCCCGAATGTAGAGATTCAGCTGCGAGATATGGACTCCATGGTTGGGACGACCCTGACCATAGAGAGAGAAATTAAGGATACTTGAAACACTCGGGATACGGGTGTTGGTAACAAGAGGGAGGATCATCTTTCTCCTAGTTCGGAGGAAGGCGAAGACACGCTCACACGGATTTTGGGACTAGGGCCGGAGTTGAGCATGGTGTATTTCCCAGGAGGCTGGGGATCGAGACTTTGGGGCCGGCACGAGTCCCAGTTAAGGAGTAGAATGAGAGTATACAGATTTCAGGCTACTCCACACTAGTAAGTTTAGAGGAACCGATTTGATTTAAGTGCTATCTGAAGCACTCTCAGCGGCTTACGGTGTTGGCGGGGGCGGAGTGTGGAGTCGAAGTTAGGGACGGTCGGAGTTCACCTTGTGAGGCGTGATGGACCTTAGGGTGGTAGACCTATTGAACATTGATTGTCGGAGGGCTTGACATGGATGAGTTGATAACCATCGGGTTGTCGATGGTGAGGCACAAATTTGGGTTGTCATACTACGACCTGGCCTTTGGATTTGAACTTAGGGTTAAGGCCTTTAGAAGCCAAGTATAGATGTTCTTCCCTAGGGTGTAGGGGAGGATTGGCTTGATGAGTCGGGATTATGAGAGAGATCTCGAGTTATTGCTCATGGTGGACCGAGTCGGTGCACAGTATGGTCATTCACCACTCATGGTGAGTGTGGGTTGAGTTGTCTTTGGGACTACGTCGATGAGACTCGTGGTTGGATCGGGAAATGTAAGAGGCTCGAAGTGTAGGCGAAGTTATGTGCTGAGATGAAAACACGGGGACATGGTTGTCGCGAGACTTAGGTTGAGTGATAGGAGTCGGGGGTGACTCGAGGGTTGGATACCCTTTGGAAGTGCGTTGGGTGTTGTTGGGCTGACAAGGGCTCGGTAAATGGAGGTCATGCATGGCATGGATTGAGTTGGCCGGTCCATTGGTTGTATCGATGATTGTGACCTTGGAGAGGTTAGTTTACACACCTAGCGGGATAGTGTAGGGTTCTGCGATGTGTATGGATTACATACGGGTGTTAGAGGCATGTTGCGAACATGTGTCTGGATCGCTAAGGGTAGGAGAGTTAGTTGCCTTAGTGGAATTCGCCTGCTTAGCCGGTTATCGAGCGAGGTGTACGAATGGCACCATATGAGTCATGGTATGGGAGGCCATGTAGATTACCGTTATGTTGGACCAAGATGGAAGAGTTCAGCCAGTGGTCTGATTTGATCGAGACACCTGCGAGAAGGTGGGCTTGATGCGATAGCGTCTTCTCACATTGGGGCCGGCGGAAAACTATGTGGATGTACGACGTCGACCCTTAGAGTTTGAGGTTAGTGATCGCGTTTCCTTGAAGGTGATTCCTGAGAGGTAGTCGAGGTTAAGACAAGCATGGGAAGCTATCGCGAGATTCATTGGGCCTTCGAGATGCTCGAGAGGATAGGCCTGATTACGTGCCGGTTGGCGTGCCCCTTGACATGTCGGGTGTCCACGAGGCATTTCACGTCTCCATGCTCCGGAGATATACTCCCGGTCCAGCTCATGTGGTGGATTGGGGACAGATGGAGATTGACACTGATGGGACCTTTGAGGAGGGACCGGTGTGCGTGTTGATAGTAGGTGATCGGGTCTTTAGGGCGCAAGGCGTGAGGCTAATTAAGTGCTATGGCGTGCTTGTGGGTGGAGGAGTCAACGTGGGAGGCGCGAGGGGGGGTGTACGATGCGGGCCACTATCCCACTTCTTGTTTAGGGATGAAGGTCGTGGTTTAGTCGTTTAAGATGTGTGTTGGATTTACATCAGGGTCAGAGTGCATGTTGCATATGCATGTGTTTGATAAGATCGTTTAAGATTTGGAATGAAATTCCTTTTAAGGAGGGGAGAATGTAAGACCCGAGAAATTCCAATTTCCGGAAAAAGGGCAAAATCGTAATTTCGATTACAAAATTGTAATTTCGGTTAAAAATCCGTGATTTATTCTCTAGATCTCGGATGGCCGAAGCGGTTATACCCAGATTGGAATCGTCTCATGAAATCTAATAACACGAAAAAATTCTAATTTTCTAAGATAATTCGAGTCCACATTTTTTTTTTTTTTTTTTGAGGCATCGCGTTTTGGGTGGCGATAAATTGATTTTTCGATCTGACGAAAGTCGCATATAACATGTCTTTCATGTGCCATAAGTGGTATGAGTAGAGAAATGATGAAAATCGGCCGTGAGATGATCTTAGAATATCAAATACGAGAAGAGACATAATGAGTAATAAAAATTTGAATTTAAGTCCTTCCAGATGACAAGAAAGGAATAGTCTTCATCTCTTTGTTAAATCAAAGGCAAAAACGTGAGAGCCATTTTAGATGCAGTAGCTATGGAGCTTTCATTTAGAGAGAGTCTCGACCTGCAGGAAATCTGTATGATCGGGCTAGTTGGTTCGACGGGCGAAGGGAGCGTTACAGCGGAGGCGGTTCACAGCGTGAATGCACGAGTTTGCGAGTTTTTGACAACTCGAAGGTAGGATTTTCTCCCTACTTGCGTTTTATTCCCATTTTTAAGGGTTTTTCCATGTTTCGGTTGGTTTGAGGCCGTGAGGGGCCGTTTGATCGGGGGAACGGGCCGTATGATCGGTCCCAGAACATGAGACCGAACTGTGGAATTTTTGAAAGAGAAAAATGGAGCAGCCGTGACTGCTCCACTGATGTTAGGGGCTGTTTGGGTGTGATTAGTGTTATCTTGTGCATTAAATGTTTGCTTAGTATGCATTGGGCCGGGAATGGCGGAGTGGATTGTTGGTTCACTAAGTGAGCGGAGTGTTTTAATGATTTTCCGGGAATAATGCTTGAGGGGTTTCACTATTCCCGGAATAATGTTCTAAAAATGTATATTTTTATGAAAATATGTGTTAATTCAGTGATTTAAATTAAATTACTCGTAATATGATCATTAGCAAGTAGAGCTAACTTTGATGTGTGCATTAATTAATTTAATGACATGATTGTGTGAATTAGTTTGTTTTGTAAATATATCAAATGTTATATATTTACATGTGAATTAGGCGCTATTGGAATTACTTGCATGCATTATGTTTAGACATCACGGACTATAGGAGTTAGTGCATGAATGATCTAGAAGGGAAAAGGTTCGGAGGGTTGTCTAAAAATGTTAATTATCGGAGGGTAGTCCAAACTAAATAATATATCAACCGTCGGAGCGGCCCAGTTGATATATATTCTAGTCCAAACTAAATAATATATCAACCGTCGGAGCGGCCCAGTTGATATATATTCATCAGAGATTAGTCCTGAAATAATTAATATGCATCGATGTCTCAGGTGACCCAGTGTATATTCATCGGAGGAGGTTTTGCCTAATAAAGTGATGAATTCTCATACGAGGGCTTAGAGTGTAGAGAAGTCAGTGAGGATTTCGGGATGCGAGTTGGTCATGTAGACATTAAGTAGGATCATGCATTTGCTTGAATGTTTGTTTAAATTGGAACGCATTGCGCACTTAGGTGTGAATAGCCCGTTTAGGGCGATTCTCCTACTGACTTTAGCTCGCAGTCGTGGGATCCCCTTTTCACGGTACGGGGCGTGCGGGAAGACTCATCCTAGGACCGTGGATTAGGAAAAGCCGGATTAATGGCTTTGGCAGCGATATCTACATGTATTAGGGTACCAAATTTTTAATATGTTGTATAAAAAAGTAAAACATTTGAACTCTTGGCTATTCAGTTACTATAGTTGAATTCATAGTTTAGTATATTATTATGGTATCGTTGTGGGTCAGAGTGAAAGTATTACTCATGTGATTTGAGTCTAAGATATATTGAATATATTGGGCCACTTGGGACGGGTTTCGAGCCTGAATTATTTTAATTGGAAGTAGAGCTCCACTGCTGCAAGGGGCTACGATTTTCCTAAAGTGGCGTCGGGTGGCAGGCCTCCACTTGTATTCACGGGTTGGCAGATGATCAACGGACCCGAGTACGAAGTGCAAGCCCAGTTTCAAGGATCTTGGTAGGGAATACTAGCTATGAGTTGAACCCAACCTGGCCATCTTCCATTATTTGTTTGTATCTATTTACATCTTTATTATGTTTCTTCCAAGTTGGGAAGGTCTCTACCCATGGAAAGTAGAAATTTTCAATCTATGACATTCCCTCCCGATAATGTTTTTAGGTTATCAAAAGAACTTACTAAATTGGGCCACATACTTCCAATCCCATTAGCTGCAATTCTTGGTAATATCAACAATTGCGAATTCCATCTTAAAATGGCATCGTCACCACCTTTGAGATGTAATGTTTTGATTTTCACCATATTACAGCAATTCCTTGACTACCTATAAATATTATAGCATTAGTTGATCAACCTGCCCTTTATTCTTTCATGTTTAGGTAGCACACCTCATTGTCCTCAAATGATGCAGTTAATTCAATTCGATAAACAAGCATTGCTATCTCCATCACATGCTTCTTGATCGCCCATTTTAGAAAAACTAGATTTCATGAACAATCATTCTAATCGAAGCGAAGCTTGATAAGATATCGCGGAATTACTTTAAAGCTCCTTGCAGTAGATTCAAATCCAACAACCTTAATTGTTATTACTCATTTCTCTAAAGCGGTTGTTGGATGTGAACCCACCATACTAAGAACTTATAGTTTCTTTAGCTCTCCAATTATATACGTCTCGACTTACCTATCTAGACATAATGTTGAAGATTTGCGAGGGGATTGAGCGTTGAAGAGGTAGTGTTGGCCATTAGGATAAGGCTAAAACTTTGAGTTGGCTCATCCCTTCCAAAGAAACGTGTTTGGATAGTAATTAAAAGCACCACTATTGCTATGCAATATAAAAAAAGTGAAGTTTCGGACATACCCGGCCTTGGAGGCTGTCCATAGCTTTACCAATATTTTCTCCCAGTCAGTAGATGCGAAGGTGTCATTTTAAACAACTACATCTTGTAGCATATTATAATGAAGCATATTATTATTAAATTATTGTTTCCATATTTTTTTTACATTTATCAGTTGTTTTAACGATTTCCAACTGATTTAAAATACAATCTAAATTTGGCATAAGCATTAAAAAACATAAGATGGAGCACCAACTAAATATAAAGCACCGAGTCTTTGTACCGTTTCTCCGAAGTATTACTTTGCCAAATCGGATTCGAGCCTTTGGCTTCTTGAAAAATTTCTTCGATCAACAAAGAAGTGAGACGGGGGAACATATCCACGGATGTGGCTTAGTTACATCAAAACCTCGGCAGGATTAAATACGATCTTCCATTTTTTTCTTCACTATAAACCTATGACACATTTCTCTCTTAATTATCCAAAGTCGGGACTATTTCTTGATATTTTTTCAAACATCATATTAGTATCGGGTGTCGAATCGACATGTTGTGTATCATATATAAACCTGATATATTATGCTTCATCACAATAACCATGTTGTGCTATCTTGTAAAAACCCTCACTTATTTATCATTAATTTATATAAAATAGTCTGATTCGAGATAATACATTTAGACTCCGAACTTCAAATGGGAAAATTTGTCCATCACATAAACACCTCCACCCTCTTTAAAAGCAATTTGGTGACCATTCGTTGCTCCCAGTAACGATGCGACACTGTAAAGATGGCCTTAATCTATAATTATAAAGATCCCTACCTCATTAATCATCCTTAATAACTCATTAGAACTAGGCTTATATCCCGCTCTTCTTATCAAAGCAGCCTTTTTATTTTCTTCAATTTGGGCTTTTGTCCTCCGGGCCCTGGTGACTGCCAGGGCGAGCCCCTTCTAGAACTAGTCCATGGAAATAACCATTAAATATTATTGTATTTATCGTATTAGGCCGAAACCCCAAAATCCGAATTCGTCGTTTACGTTCTTCTCTGTTTTTCTCTCAACAAAATTAAATCCTTTAAAAATAAAATATATGCTAAATAAGATAGCCATATCGTTGCAATAATTATCAAAAACATGAAAAAATCTCACTATATTATCACGGTCCTGTCGTTCTGCATTCAGTTCTTTGTCGATTTATCGAACGATCTGTGATATCATCTATTTATATACAAACCCTAGCTTCTTCGTTACGCAACAATAATAGCGCGCGAAAGGATTAGAATGAAACACGTCATAATATTAAAATAATTTAACTTTACTTTATTACTTTTAATCATAGCCGTACACGTGTAGCGCACTATTAACGATGGTGCTCGGGTATGACCCTAACTTAAATGCAATGGGAATCTTATATATTGCATTTAGGCTTGCTTTTATAAACCACTTGATCATTTCACTCTCTTCATACTCGATCATGTCAGTTCTCTAATGAAAACCAAAACCCATACCAGTTACAGGCTTTATTTCCTCACCTATTCTCGTCCTGAAGCTGAATACCTTAAATCGTCCTGCTGCATTACAACTCCTTACACTCCTCGGTTCATTCTTTGTTTCTAGGGAAACACATTCGTGGAAGTTTCCATCTCACGCTCATTTATGTGCAAGTCACCGAGTTACATTCGGTCTGGCGATTGGTTCGATATTGATGGCTATCATCCTATGCTCGAAGCCCTTGAAGTCTGCTCAAATGTCTATTCCTATATATGCAAAATTCATTGGCCTAGCCTATAGTACATACAAGAACCCATATTCCAAACCAAATAATTGGAATTTGGATCTTCCCTCGACCCCACGAAAATCGTAGCTTTAAATGAAATTGTTCGTGAATGCGAATAAATTTGAAGACTTTCTTGAAAGAAATTAAATCAATTTTCCCTACGAATGGGCCACTAAACTTGTGATGCAGAGTATACACATGAATAACTCCGCATCCTAAACCTGATGATCCACCACTTATCAACCCTGACAGGGAATCCGCTAAATATCACGAACTACTCGAGATAGATGCGAAGCGCTAAGTTTTTCATTATGTGAAACTATTAATTGAACCCAATTGATTAATTTGGTCTAATAAAGTGAGATTATAAGGATTCTTAATTAATTTAATATAGAGTACAGCAAGTGTGTGGATTTGTCGGCCGGCCCCGTAATGAGGCCCGTGGTCAGAACTGTAATTAATAGCTCAGCCTCCCGAATACACAGGATACGTATAATTCATTCTCACACTCACAGTTCGATACTTTCTCTAATACGTGAGAGGCATTCTCATTAGCCGGGTGTCATCAAAGGGGCCGTTCGGGAGAGAAGATCTTGAGATCAGATAGTTTCTTTGCGGGTTTTCATTGATTCCGCATCAAGCCCGACTATGGATTCCAAAATCGGGTGTTAATTTTCGGTTTTAATATCCATTATTATTATGCTTTATTGTTCTAACATGGTAATTTAGGAAAGCATGAATCGTATCCTACGATTGGTATCGAGCGACCACCATGGATTAAATTCAAAACATATGGAATTGGAGAATTTTATTTTAGGGTTTTCTTAGTCTATTACGTCCGGTTTAAGTTTCATCAAATCGAACATGAATATTTTTACATATTTGGAATCTGCTCGGCGAAGAACGTCGGTCGATTGGGTGGCGCGTCGCGGTGGCGGGCCTTAAAGCGCGATGAAGCACAGCGGTGGCGTGAAGGACATCGCCCGGTCACGGAAACCTCTTGAAGTTTCTTGGCGACTGACCCAGTCTGACCGACCACTGTCACGCCGGTTGCCCCGACCGTTCGGCCAGTCCAAACCGGTTGATTCTGGATCTTGCGTTATGATGGCGTCATCTCGACCAGTTTAGAGCCGAAGCCGGTCAATAGCGGCCGGTGCGGGCCGGATCTTTGGCAAGCCCGAGTTAACGGCGGCCAGTCTTAGGCCGGTCCATAGCCCGGCCGGTCTTTGTATGACGCCGACGGTAGCTTACTGTGGCCAGACGCCAGTGGCGCGTGAGCGTGTCAGTCATACGCCCAGGCAATCTTGATGTCTAATTCATTATCGAAATTCTACAATGTGAGTATATTTATTCTACATGTTTGAGCTTTACGGATATGAAAATGCGTATAGAACCTATGCGCCTAGAAATTAGGGTATTTTCGTAGTTTTTTGTATTTCTCTATGGTTTCGAATGCATATGGTAGCTAACATGTATATCAGCAACGTAAAATTTATTATTAGAGTCTAAATTCATTGTCTTATGAATAGATTGAGCATTATAATTAATGTACACATATATATATATATATATATATTGGAATGTGATACATAAAGTTTATATCCTTTGGTATGAGAGAGATTTTCAAGGATTCATTTGGAGTTGTGACCGCCAAAGTGGCACACTTGATTGGGTTTCTTGAATGTCAGTCTCATGTATTGTGGTGGGATGTCTCCTGTTTTTATTACGTGATCATACTCCCGAAGGAGGTGATCCTATGTTAGTTCATGGAGGGATACATGTATGGCGTAATGTGAGAAATGGTGATCTTAGTGGTTCATACACCCAAGGTGGTGATTTCCTGAAAGATTAGAATATGTTCTCATGGCGTCATGGAAGTGTCTGTTGCATGTCATATTTTACGCTGAGGTGATTATGTGATGATGTATGTAATTCTCTGTATGAGTATTCACATGTCTGATTGTATTGTTTTGTTTGTTTTTCAGTCAATTTTTCTGTGAGCGGCAATTCCATTTCAATTGAGGTCCTTACTTGATTGAATTTTAAGAAATGGAAAAGAGTTTTCTTTGGAATGGGCGCGGATGTTCTGTGCAACCTAGGGATAAAGTAGGCGGATATCACAACCACTAGTATTGAAGGCGAAACGGACTATGCTGCACGGGAAAAGGAGCAATGGGATGCAGCATTGACAATGAAGAAATCCATACAAGAACACTTAAGAGTGGTTTGCACAGGTTAGATTTATCTTTGCTAAGGAAATGATAGCGGCTTCATAGAGGCTAGAAATCGAATTTCATACCAATCTTTACGAGGTTGGAACACTTCTCAGCTCTTCAACATGAAGTATGATGGTAATGCTGGGGTTAGAGATTATGTCACGAGGATATGGTAGACCTAAATGACTTCAGTACTGTATATTTACCATTCAGTTCTTGCATTGTGCATCCAGCTACTAAACACCTTCCGATTTGGGATTAAAGACAAATTACAATTTACAAGATGAGACTTGGTCAGTAAATGACTTGATAGCAAGGGTGGTGGCAGAAGAAGAGAAACTTAAGAAGGAGAAAGAGCATATGGCATTATATGTTAGAGTTCCCCATAAAAGAAAAATAAGAAGTTCAAAAGTCCCATATACTCCTTAAAGGTACTCGAAACTACAGGTCAATCTGGAATAGTATGGGTCCAAAGACATTCTTGAAAAAGGATGTGGTGATCATTTCCCTTTCTTTTGTAAGAAGAAGGTCACATGAAGAAGGAGTGTGCAAATTTAAAGCTTGGATATTTAAGCATTGGAGAAACTACCGGGTAATGATTCTAATACTTGTTTATGAATCGACCTATACGAAGCACCATCCGGTTCTTGGTGGCTCGATGAGTGGAACGCTAATCATGTTCGTTTGTCTGATTCATAAGCGGAGGAAGCTAATAGGATGAATCAAAGCTCAGCTGTGGGAAACAACGAAGGGCGATGTCATGTTCGTGGGAGATGTAATCTTAATTCTAGATTAAGTTTAAATTGATGTTGAAAACACTTTTATGTACCTTCCTTTAGGCGAATTTAGTTTTCCGTATCGTGTTTCAGTTCCATATATTACCTCTTTTGAAATCCAAAAACAATGTTATTTCTATGTTTCTTAATTCAAATAAGGTTGGAGTCTTGTCCTTATGTCCAACGGATTATCTGATTGAGTTTATCTCCCAATGACATATACGTCGCTTGTGCGGCTGAAAAGGTTGTTTCTAAGAGACCATTACCTAAGGAAGAGTCTTATGCATTGTGGCATAAACGGCTTGGCCATATCTCTAAGGATAGAGTAGAAAGGTTGATAAAGACTAACATCACATACGCTCTTAAAAATGAAACTAGAGATATCGTATTAATTGTAAGTAAAACTATTTAAGATAAGAAAAGAAAAGCTGCGATCATTAGTTGACATTTGGGAAGTCATTACTGCCAGATATAAGTGGACCTTATCTGACAGCCTTGTGCTAGAAATTTTTGTTTCATCACATTTATTGATGACTATTCTCGATATGGTTATTTGTACTTGATTAAAGAAAAGTCTGAGTCTTGACAAGACAAGATTTTGATTGAAGTCGAAAGCAATTGGGAAAAGTCATAAGGTTGTGCCGTCGACCCAGTGGAAATTATTATGAGAACATCAAGCGTCTTCCAGGACGAAGCAGGGGCCATTCGCCGTAGCAGAGGATTATAGGGGATAGTGGCCTGCAGTTTTACTATACTGGGAGTCTGAGCAAATGGTGTAGCCCGAAAGCGCAATCATCTATGGAAATGGTAAAGTATGATTAGTAGACCAAATTTACGGTTTCTGTGGGGTGAAGCTTTGAAAGCGACTTTGTACATTTTGAATCGTGTACTAAAGGCTGTTCCATTGACTCAGCACGAGTTATGGGTAGGCGTAGCCAAGCTTAAGCCATCTTAAGGTTTGGGGATGTCCCTCTGAAGTGAAGTTATTATAATCCAACATTAAGTAAGTTGAGCTGGAACCACTCGATGTTACTTTATCTTACCGGAACATTAGGAGGGATACGAGTTCTCGTCTGCTAGAGGCACAGGTGTGGAATCCACGGACATCTAAGTTTTGGAGTTTGATGTGGGTGAAGAAAGTAGTTGCTCCGCAGGACTGTGAGGATAGTGCGGTGGGTAATGGTATCTTTATCTCCTCCACATCTGAGATAATTGTGGAAACTCCCACACACCATATTGAACCTGTTGAGACTGGGGATCACGTTGGGACAGCTCTGTGAGTTCATCAAGGCTCTCAGTCTTTGGATGTAGGCTGTACTACTCCGATGGGAGACCACTAGGGAGGCGATCAGGTATACCCACTGGACTAATTTGGTCTATGTAGAGAGCAGACTACGATATCGGTTCTGTGGTGATCGATAACTTATGAGAAGTACATTTGCTTGTCCTCGGTGGAAGCTGTTAGTTGGATGTTGAGAGATGAAATTCAATCTATGAGGCATAATGGAGTTTGGGAACTTATTGAATTGCACGAAGGTCACTTAGACCCGTTGGTACGAATGGGTGTATAAGACTAAAAGGGACTCACAAAGGAAAGATTGAAGTTTAAGAAGCGGTGGTAGCCCGAGGTTTCACTTTCGGAGAGAAAGGAGTAGACATGAAGCAACCTTTTCTCCGGTCTCTTCACAAGATTAACTCCAGGCTATGTGGCATTGGTTATATTTAAATGGGTCCACACCGGATGGATGTTAAAGCGCGCTTTCTCAATGGAACCTTAATGAAGAAGTCTATATGATGCAACTGAAAGGTTTTTGTGGCAAATGATTCGGGTACACTAGTATGTGGCGAAAAAGTCTGTTTGTTATGGTCTCCAATGACTTCTAGACAATGGTGCCAAAGTTTCATAGTGTTGTTCCTTCATATGGTTTTGTTGAGAACAAAGTAGATCGAAATGTATATCTTTGCAAAGTCGGGTGGGAAATTCATTTTCCTAATACTCTATGGATGATATCGCCTTGCTTGATGACCTTGGTTTACTACATGGGAATAGCGGATGTTGTCAAGAACTTTGATATGAAGGACCTTGGTGAGGCGTCTTTTGTCCTGGGCATTGAGATTCACAGGAATCGTTCTTGCAGACTATTGGGTTTATCTCAGAGGGCATATGTTGATCGTATTTTAGAAAGATTCAGCATGCAGCAAATGTAAGCCCGGGAGATTATCACATGCGTAAAGGTGATAAGTTGAGTTTGTCACGTGTCCTCATTCAGATATTGAAAGCCCCGAATGAAAGTGTACCTTATGCTAGTGCACTTGGGGAATTATTATCTTTCAGTATACACTAGGCCGGATATTGCCTTTAGCAGGACTTCTAAGCGAGATGTCAGTCAAATCCGGACATGATCATTGGGTTCTTAGAGGTTATGAGGTACTTAAAGGAGACTAGTATATGTTGATTCTGAGCATGTTCGGGACCCTCTGACTAGTTGGGTATTCAGATTCAATTTGCAGACTTCTTTGGTATCGAGATGAAAAAGAAGTCAACAACGAGGTTACATCTTTAGAAGTTAGCGGGAGGTGTAGTATCATGGAAAAGTGAGAAGCAATCAATTGCATCCTACCCGTACGGCGGAGTTTGTAGCATGCTTTTATTGCTCGGCGATTTGGCTCAGAAACCTCATTAAGAGTTAGCGTGTTGATTTAGTGGATGACCCGTACGAGTTGTATTGTAATGATAACTTCTGCGATCATTTGTTTATTACTTGATATGAGAGGTCTCAAGAGTCTAAGCACATAGGTCAAGTGCTTGACTATAGGGAAAAGTTAAGGGTGGCGTTGCGGTGGAGCACATATGACCGTTGATATGATTGCGGATCCGCTAACTAAAGGCCTTACGCCCTTGTGTATTTGATCGACATGTCATTAACATGGGCTTAGGAGTATCATGGGATCTTTGTAAATTAGTAGGGGCTATTAAGTTTTATGTTTGCTCTTATGAAGGTTGAATCGATTTCATTACATTTTGTAATAATTGAATTTATCAACTCTTTGCATTGATAAGGTATTTGTGAATGTAGATTTATCAGGATTTTAGTACAAATAATTGTTGAAAATGCCAGCGTTAATGGCAGCGAGTACGGTACATGGGGCATTGCTTGTATTGCTTAACAGCATGTTTTGTTACACATAAAGTAAAGTTACCTATCAAGGTAACACATATACAGGTTCGTTGGAACCATGATGGATATTCTCTGGTGACACACTAGGTTTTGTGACACTTAAGGAGAGAGAATTTGGACTAACAAAATGGATAACACATGAAGTATCACTCATTATGGTGTCCATTTAAACACACTACCATATTGAATCCATATCGATGAAGTTGAAGCACTCGTGACCTGTGGAAGGATTGCGTGAGTACGTACAGTACCGCCATGATTCGGTGTCGAGACTTTATGGATCAGTTGACTATTAGAATAATCTACAGATGTTATGAAGGTGCGCACAGTTTGTTTCCAGTTAATATCGCCCGAGTGGGAGAATGTAGGATTTTTCATTATGTAGGGCTTTATTGGTGAACTTAGTGATAATTTAGTCTGACAGTGAGATTATAAGGATTCTTAATTAATTTAATATGGAAATTTGACGAGTGTGTGAAATTTAGTATGGCTCGACCATTAATGAAAGATCCATAGTCATAACTCTATAAATTAATAGCTCAAAGTCCCTCCCAAACCTAGGATACGTATAATTCATTCTCAGTAGATTGAAATACTTTCTCTAATACGTGAAGCATTCTCATTAAGCCAATGTCATCGAGGGCCGTCGGAAGATCTTGAGATCTTGAGATCGTTTCTTTGCAGGTTTTCATTGATTCCGCATCAAGCCAACTATGGATTCCAAATCAGTTATTTAATTTTCAGTTTCTCTCCATTATTATTATGCTTTGTGTTCTAACATGGTAATCTAGGAAGCATGAATCGTATCTACGAAAACGGCCTACATGTAATCAATCCTCATTTTTATCTTGTTTCTAAATCACGAAGCTTCAGACAGTCAGCAAATGGATAGTTCAAAATACAGATGATCAAATAATCAAACTATTTAACCCTTTCAGGGTAACAAATACATTAAATACGATATTAACTATCGTATTCTATTACAGCCCTATCCATATAAACAAAATTCTTCATAACCGCTCATCATGTGTCCCTCTTACGCCTCATATATTCCTCTGCACATATTACAAAATTCTTCCCAACATAAACATCTGAATCTGACCTACAACCCAAACCCAGAAATGTATTTTCGCTAAAATGACATTTGTGCCACCACCTACCAGATACATGAGGATATACACCATATATCCTAACCACATTCTATCCATAAGCTTACAATTCCTATTCATACATATTTGCCAAATGGATCATTCATTGCCAACTTCAAACTACCTGTTAAATAACAAGATCATAATCAGCGATTCTTCCCCGTTAATTCACCTTTGCTCCAATGCAGGCAGCACTCTATAAACTCCTGCTCTTCAGCCTGCACAACCTTCTTCTTTATTATATTCAAAACCTCTGCAGGAAGCTTTCCAATACCTTCCATTTTTTTCGATGGCAATTCATTATTCAAACACCCCCCTTTTATAGCCCATTTCCAAATTAAATTTTCCTTAAATTTCATCCAAATTTAACTTTAATTTACATTTCATTTATCCTCCTTTATATCGGAATCTCTTTTATACTTTACTTTACTTTACCCTTTACGTCTCAATCTTCCTTTTACAAAAACTAACACCTAAGCAAAAAAATATCTTCTTTAAATTTAAAATAATTTTATATTCAAATTATTTATTCCCCAAATACCAAACCAAAGCTTCACATATACATACCATAACCTCCACCCAGAACATCATAATTAAAAACAATTAATTATTAGCATAATAATCTTCTTATTTAAAACCTAACAATTAATTACAAATGCTCCACGATCCTCATGATTTTTCAAAATCAGGTAAAAATACACATAACTACAACATGAATATTATCGATAATGGCATCATTGTTGGTTCATACTTGTTACTCCACGATCATTCTATCTTTAACATCTCAATCAACGAATGCGTAGATAATCCTTTATCCTAGGCATCAAAACAACATTGATCGTCTTCCCAATATCTTGTCCTTACGTATACGCAGGTCCTCTCGCGTGGCTAAGTAACCACAGTAAACAAATCCTACGCAAAGTTGATTTACCTTCATTACCCTTCGGACCAACAAAAACTCCACAATCAAATCAATTCATATTCATAATAATCTCTCTTTATTTAACATTTTTTTGGAGATTTTAATCCTCATTTGGAAGTCACGAGGAGAACGTCGGAACGAATATGCTCAGGATGTGTTTAAAAGATGAAGCGAGGATTCTTGGTCAGGTAGGGTGGGGATTTTGCCCTAGTGGTTCGAATCGAAGGAAGATACGTGAAATGGTTCGTAATTCGCCAGGTGGTCCATTTAATTTTGATTGAGAAAAAGTAAACCGTGTGGGAACGTAATATCTTGGATAGAACGAAGTGGGGGAAAAGTGTTTCCAATTTAGAAAAAATGGAGGGACGAAGTCCCGTAAAATATTTGGGCGGGAAATTTGAATTGATGGTAATTGGTTCGTAATAAGTAATCAGTTGGTGTTGGTAACATGTGACAAGTCATCAATCCCAGTGCTATTAGGGAATTGGTTAGGTTGTTCGTATTTAACGTCCGTTAAATTGCCCGCGTAGATTTTCAGTTAAATATTGAATTGGGCAGGGGTGAGCTAGGCAAATCGTGCGGGACGGTATTACCGCATCGATACCTCAGTCTTTTCAGTTAAGCTCCGTTAAGTGGAGAGAATGTTCTACTTAAAAGCCTTGCAGCGCGGCGCGAAAAAATAAATTGAAATCTATTGGATACAGCGAGAATATGGCCCGGTGGTGTTTACTCTCAACTTCCATGGAGAGGTGCCGAAATTGAAATTCAAAGATCCTCCGGTGGTTTATGCGTGCTGGCAACATGAGAAGGAAAGCCATAACCATTTGGGGATACTGCTAGTGGATGGTTCAGACGTTAGACGGGTTGGGTTTTGTTGGAGATTTTAATCCTCATTTGGAAGTCTGGGAGCTCGTCGAGCAGAAGATGCTCGGGTTATTGTTTAAAAAGATGGCAGAGTTTGGGTCGAGTAGAATTTGGGGATTTTGCCCTAGTGGTTGGTCGAAGGAAGATCACGTGAAATGGTTCGTAGTCGCGGAGAAATGGAGAGGAAAAATCGATACGTGTTTGAAGGGTAAAAGGCGAAGATGATGATTGAAGAATTTAAGCAGAGTTTGGATGAAATTCCAGAATCTGGGTTGCGTTCATGGCAAGTTGTGTTGAATAACAAGATAAAGGAATCCCAGACAGCAGAGAGATAATTTGGGTTTATGGTCCGAAGGGTAATGAAGGTAAATCAACTTTTGCGAGGATTGTTGCCGTCGTGGTTGGTTCTACACGCGAGGAGGACCTGCAGATAATGTGGCGTATCAGTATATTGGGAAGACGACGAATGTTGTTTTTGATGTGCCTAGGGATAAAAATGATTATCTACAGTATTCGTTGATTGAGATGTTTAAAGATAGAATGATTGTGAGTAACAAGTAGAACCAATAATGATGCCATTATTGGATAATAATGTTGTAGTTATGTGTGGTACCTGATTTGAAAAAATCAGTGAGGATCGTATATTTGTAATTAATTGTTCAGGTTTTAAATAAGAAGATTATTATGCTAATAATTAATTGTTTTTAATTATGTGATGTTCTGGGTGGAGGTTATGAGCCCTGTATATGAAACTTTGGTTTGGGTATTTGGGGGAATAAAATAATTTGAATATAAAGTGTAAATTTGTAAAGAAGATATTTTTGCTTAGGTGTGGGTTTTACAGTAAAAGGAAGATTGAGGCGTAAGGGTAAAGTAAGTAAAGTATAAAAGAGATTCCGATATAAGGAGGATAAATAAATGTAAATTAAAGTTAAATTTGGAATGAAATTTAAAGGCATTTAATTTGGAAATGAACTATAAAAAAGGAAATTTGGAATAATAGATTGCAGAAAAATGGAAGGTATTGAGCTTCTAGCGAGGTTTTGAAATAATAAAGAGAAGGTTGTACGAAATTTGAGAGGCTGAGGAGTTTATAGAGTGGTGGTGGCTCGTTAGTTCGATAGCAGGTGAATTCAACGGGGAAGAATCGCGTTTGCGATCTTGTTATTTAATAGGTAGTTTGAAGTTGGCAATGAATGATCCATTTGCAAAAATATGTATGAATAGGAATTGTAAGCGATGGATAGAATGGGTTAGGATATATGGTGTATATCCTCATGTATCTGGTAGGTGGTGGCACAAATGTCATTTTAGCGAAAATACATTTCTGGGTTTGGGTTGTAGGTCAGATTCAGATGTTTATGTTGGGAAGAATTTTGTAATATATCTGAGAGAATATATGAGCGTAAGAGGATAATATGTATGAAGGTTATGAAGAATTTTGTTTTTTATATGGATAGAAATTTTTGTAATAGAATCGATAATTAATATCGTATTTAATGTATTATTTAAATGTTAATAAGATTATTATGAATATGAATTGTGATTTTGATTGTGAGTTTTTGTTTAGATTTTATTAAAGATTAAGATATGAGTAATTTAAATTAAGGTAATTTAAAGGATTATAAAGAATGGAGGTCTGAGCTACAGTTAGATAAAATTTTGTTTTTCCAGTTAATTCCCTTTTCCAGTTAAACTATATGAGCGTTTACATTGAGCAGCGAAGGAGTGTTAGAAGAAAATTGAAAAATTAAAATTAAGGGACACAAGTGAGTTAAATGGCTGCGAATTAGTCCATTTAATTTTGATTGAGAAAAAGTAAACCGTGTGGGGACGTAATATCTTGGATAGAACGAAGTGGGGGAAAAGTGTTTCCAATTTAGAAAAAATGGAGGGACGAAGTCCCGTAAAATATTTGGGCGGGAAATTTGAATTGATGGTAATTGGTTCGTAATAAGTAATCAGTTGGTATTGGTAACATGTGACAAGTCATCAGCTCAGAGTGTGCTATTAGGGAATTGGTTAGGATTTTGTTCGTGCTTGTCCAGATTTAAGTGCCGTAGGTTTTCCGTTAAATATTGGTGGGCCCGGGGGTCAAGGCTAGGCAAATCAATGCGGAATGATGTGCAGCATGATACCCTCCGTGATCTTTTTCCGTTAAGCTCCGTTAAGTGGAGAGAATGTTCTATAAAGCCTTACTTGTATGACTTGCGAAAAAAATAAATTGAAATACATATGCCTAGCGAGAGCGCCTTATTTGGTGGTGTTTTACTCTCAACTTCCATGGAGGGTCTTGAAATTGAAATTCAAGATCCTCCGGTGGTTTTATGCGTCTTTGTGACATGAGAAGGAAAGCCGCTAGCCATTTTGCGGGGGATACACGCAAATGGATGGACTGAACGTTGAAGCGAGGTTAGGGTTTTATTTGATTTTTAATCCTCATTTGGAAGTGCGGAGGGCTCGTCGGAGCAGAAGATGCCGGGATTATTGTTTAAAAGATGAAGCGAGTTGCGGTCAGGTGGGTATTTGGGAGTTTTGCCTTGCAGTGGTTCAGTCGAAGGAAGATACGTGAAATGGTTCGTAATTCGCCGGAAAGAATGGAGGAGGAAAATCCGATACGTGTTTCGAAGGAGTAAGGCGAGATGATTGAAGAATTTAAGCGAGTTTGGATGAAATTCGAATCGGAGTTGCGTTCATAAGCGAGAGTTGTGTTGAATAACAGATAAAGGGAATCCCGAGGCAATGAGAGATAATTTGGGTTATGGTCAAGTAATGAAGGTAAATCAACTTTTGCGAGGGATTTGTTTAGAGTAAGTGGATTTGGTTCTACACGCGAGGAGACACACGAGATAATGTGGGCGTATCGTATATTGGGAGAGGCGACGAATGTTGTTTGATGTGCCTAGGGATAAAAGGATTATCTCACAGTGATAGATTGGATTGAGATGTTTAAAAGATAGAATGATTGAGTAACAAGTATGAACCAATAATGATGCCATTATTAGGATAATATTCATGTTGTAGTTATGTGTAATTTTTGCGATTTTGAAAAAAATCAGTGAGGATCATTCATATTTATGTAATTAATTGTTAGGTTTTAAATAAGAAAGGTGTATGCAATTAATTATTTTAATTATGTGATGTTAAGGTGGAGGTTATGGTATGTATATGTGAAGCTTTGGTTTGGTATTTGGGGAATAAAATAATTTGAATATAAAAATTATTTTAAATTTGTAAAGATATTTTTGCTTAGGTGTTAAGTTTTTGTAAAGGAAGATTGAGGCGTAAAGGATAAAGAAAGTAAGTAAAGTATAAAAGAGATTCCGATATAAAGAGGATAAATGAAATGTAAATTAAAGTTAAATTTGGATTAAATTTAGGAAAATTTGAATTTGGAAATGGGCTATAAAGGGGGTGTTTGAATAATGAACATCGAAAAAAATGGAAGGTATTGGAAAGCTTCACAAGGGAGGTTTTGAATATAATAAAGAAGAAGGTTGTGCGTGAAGGCAGTTTATAAGTGGTGGTGGCTCGTTAGTTACGATGTGAGGGTGGAATTCAGGGAAGAATCGCGTTTGCGATCTTGTTATTTAATAGGTAGTTTGAAGTTGGCAATGAATGATCCATTTGCAGAAATATGTATGAATAGGAATTGTAAGCGATGGATAGAATGGGTTAGGATATATGGTGTATATCCTCATGTATCTGGTAGGTGGTGGCACAAATGTCATTTTAGCGAAAATACATTTCTGGGTTTGGGTTGTAGGTCAGATTCAGATGTTTATGTTGGGAAGAATTTTGTAATATGAGGCGTAAGAGGGATAATATGTATGAAAGGGTTATGAAGAATTTTGTTTATATGGATAGAACTGCCAATAGAATACGATAGTTAATATCGTATTTGTGACTGTTAAAATGTTAAATAAAGGGTGTATGGTATGAATTGATTTGATTGTGAGTTTTGTTTTAGATTTTTATTAAAGATTAAGATATGAGGTAATTTAAATTAAAGGTAATTTAAAGGATTATAAAGAATGGGATATTAAGACTACAGTTAGATAAAATTTTGTTTTTCCAGTTAATTCCCTTTTCGGTTAAACTACTATGAGCGTTTACGTGGAGCAGCGAAGGAGTGTTCGAAAAGGTAGAAAATTAAATTAAAGAGGACCTAAGTGAGTTCGTAAGCGATTAAGTAATTAATTGTCATAGCGATCCCACGTCGTACAGGTTAACAAGGATTATAGAAGGGATGCCTCCTTTGATTATAGTCTTAGGTTTATATTTAGGAGTTAGCAGTGAATCGCGGTGAGGGTGTCCAGGGGCTTGAATGGGATGATGAACTCAATCGACATCGATCGATGATGGTGTAGATGGCTTCATTTTGAGTAGTGCGAGTCGATAAGGCCGCGATGGATTGTGTCGTCCCAGGGATCTTGCCCAATTGGTTTTTCCAGTCCGGGTGGGTCCAACGATGTATGGCGGGGCCGGGGGGTCAAGAATGAGCAAATCGATGCGGGCCCGATATTACCCGCGCCGATACCCTAGTGATCTTTTTAGTTGGACCGTGAAGCCGAAATTATCTCTCTACGTTGTGCAGGATTCCCTTTATCTTGTTATTCGCACAACATAAACATAACCCAGTTAAAATTTCATCAAACTACCTTAAATTCTTCAATCATCATCTTCGCCTTTGTAGCCTGAGCCAGTTTTCCTCCTCACACTTCTTTCCGGCGAGTGAACCATTTCCGCATGTCTTCTTCGATTCGAACCCTTTGAGGCGAAAATCCCAGAATTCCACGGACTGCTCTAGTTTATCTTTTAGCAATAATCGAAGCATCTTCGTTCGGCAAACCTCTGCAGCCAAATGAGGGATTAAAATCTCGGAGTAAGCACAACACCTTCAGCGTCTTGAAACCATCCGTGGGTATCCTGCCAATGTGTAACTCGCTCTCATGTTGCCGGCAACGCATAAGCTCCATAGGAGAGATCTTCCCGATTTCTAGCGCTCCATGGAAGTTGAAGTAACACCGCCCGGCGTGCTCGCTAGGCATTGTGACCATTTATTACCGGCGCTGCGGCATGAGCACGCAAACATTCTCCCTTAGCGGCAACGGGGAAGATCGCGGGGAGGAATATCGATGCGGGTATGCTGATCGCATCACAGCACAGCGCTTGACGGGCCTGTATTGGCGAGGAAGGCGCGTGGCGCAGCGGGCGTTAGAAATGCGAACAGCTAACAAACTGCAACACGGATTGTGACTTTGTGCATGTGCGACACTGGCGATTGCCAATGCAGAACGATGCCATCGGTCAAGGCCTTTCCCGCTATGTTTTAGAGGACTAGATCTCAGCCTGCAAGTGAAGCACTCCCTTCGATCTATCCAGATGCTGTTCCTGCCGTTTACTTTTCTCGATCGTAAATGGACCACTTACTGTGGACTAGATGGGACTCTTAGACTCACTGTGTTCACCCAATTATGATTTTTAGAATACTTAAAATAGATTGCAGAAAGCGTTAAATATCAGTTTGGCCCGGAAAGGAATGACGGAAGAGCAAAGGTTTATCTCAGCACATGAGTGTATGTCCCCGTTGCTATGATCTTCAAATTGCAGCACATTTAAATTGCCTCTCATCTTAATCTTTGTAAGATCACAAACAAACTCCTTGATCAAATCAATTCATATTCATAATAATCTCTCTTTATTTAACATTTTTAACAAGCTGCGATAAATATGATATATATATAGTATTCTGTCTGACCCTATCCATATAAGCAAACTAACTCTCTTCACTCATACATATTATCCTCTTCGCACTAAATATATTCCTTTGCACATATTACAAAATTCTTCCACCTACCTGTATGCGAATACGACTTCTGACCCAAACCCCGAAATGTATTTTACAAATGACATTTGTCTTCACCTACAGTCACATGAGGATATACATATATATCTAACCCACATTCTATCCATGCGCTTACAATTATTCATATATTTCTGCAAATGGATATTTATTGTAACTTCAAGCTACTGTTAAATACTTGGTCATGGCAGCGATTCTTTACGTTGAATTCACGCTGCTCCAGACTGCAGGCCTGCACACCACTCTATAAGCTCACGCTCTTATTTGCTGCCTTCTTCTTTGTTATATTAAAACCTGCACGGGAAGCTTTCCAGTACCTTGATTTTTTGATGGCAATTCATTATTTTAAACACCCCCTTACCTGGCCATTTCCAAATTAAATTTTCCTTAAATTTAATCCAAATTTACTTTAATTTACATTTCATTTATCCTCATATATGAGTCTCTTTATACTTTACTTTACTTTACCGCTGCGTCTCAATCTTCCTTTACAAAAAACTTAACACAAGCAAAAAATACTTCTTTGCAAATTTAAAATAATTTTTATATTCAAGTATTTAAATAAAACAAGCTTCACATATACATACTATAACCTCACGAGAACATCACATAATTAAACAATTAATTATGCACTCAATAATCTTGTATTTAAAACCTAACAATTAATTAAAAATATACGATCCTCTGATTTTTCAAAATCAGGTAAATACACATAACTACAACATGAATATTATCAATAATGGCATCATTGTGATTTCATGCCCTTCTCACAATCATTCTATCTTCAAACATCTCGTCGGCGAATCTTTGTAGATATCAGCCTTTTATCCTAGGCTCAAAAGCAACATTAAGTAATCTTCCCAGCCTGCTGATACGCCACATTATCTGTAGTCTCTAGGTATTAGAACTGACCACGACGAAACAAATCCCTCGCAAAAGTTGATTTACCTTCATTACCCTTTGGACCATAAACTGTTATCTAAGCATGCTGAGGATTACATCTTGTTATTCAACACAAAACACCATGAAAACGACCCGAAGAATTCTGGAGCTCATCAAACTACTGCCCAGAATTCTTCCAATCATCATCTTATGCCTGCAGCTACGACCAGTTTTCCTCCTCCATTCTTTATTGAAAATAAACAACTCATCTCTTTAGATGGCATTTACTAAGCAAAAATCGAGGGTCCAGCGGGACTGCAGCTCTGTTTCATCTTTTAAGCAATAATCCGAGAAATCTTACCAAAACACGGCTACACTTCAAATAGGGTCAAAATCTCCGAAGCAGCTTTGCCGACTTGTCTTTCAAGCCATCCATTTGCAGTATCTTTTGAAATATTGTAACTTTCTATAAATGTTGCTACGACCTTTATAAACATGGAAGATCTTTGGGCTCGAACTGACACTATCTGAAGTTGAAGGCAGGCAGCACCACGGCGATCAACTACTGCGCTAGGCATCTGTATTCTGACTATTTCCGCTGCTTGGCATACAAACTTTGTAAACATTCTCTCATAACGACTTGCTGGCGTCGCGGAGAAATGTTGATCGCGGTATCTTTGTCGCATGTTTGCTAACGCGACCCGAGAGCCTGGCATATTTAGCGGAAAACTCTATGACGCGTAGCAGGGCGTTAAAATACGAACAACTAACGATTCCGCAGCTAACACGCGGATTGATGACTTGTCACATGTTACCAACACCAGTGGACCCGCAATGCGAACCAGTACCATCAATTCAGTACCGCTAAGCTGCGGGGACTTAGATCCTCCCGGCCTCTGGGTGAAGCACTTTCCCCCCCGCTTAGATTACATCCCAATGCGTTCCACCTGATTCTTTGTAAATCATAAATAGTTCACTCTGATCGAACTCACTTAGGTCTCTTTAATTTTAATTCTAATTTTACGAACACTCCTTGATGGATTTCACTTTTTGTTTAGCCTTTTCGATTCGCTATATGAGCGTTTAAGCGTGATAATATTAGTTATTATAGAAATAATTGTGATAATAAATTAAATGTTATGGATTTTATAAAAGGGAAAGGGAGTGTTTGTCGTTTCTCGATGTTGATGTATGAATTTTAGTTTGTGCAAAGTTAATAACTTAGTGAAGAAGTATTTAAAGTAAACAGAAATGAAATTTATTAAATTTCAAGAGTAGTATAAATATGTGTTGCATGTTATAGGATTTGTTAAAAAATTACAAAGATGGAGACGTTTGTTAGGTTGCTGGGGAGTTGAGGAGAAGGTGTTGTTGAAGGTTCTTTATTCTTTGAAATTTGAAAGAAAATATGGAGGAGGTTTGTATTAGACAAGGCGTTTAGAATGTGAGATTGATGATCTATTAACAGAGAGTTTTCCAGTTTCATATATGTTGAGAAATGTTATTAAAGAATGTAGAGAATTTGTTGCGCTGTGATGGAGGAAGTGATAATGCGGATTACGAAGAAACGAGGTTTTTGGAGGGATATAATATTGGGTTGGATTGAAGATAGGAGTATGGCCGTCACGACGAGTTGGTTTCTTTAACGTCAAAGATTCTTTGGAGTAGAGTGTATATCTAATAGGTTGGTATAATAAATAATGGTGAAGTAGATGAAGAAGAAATAAGTTTTCATGTTTTGAAGAATTTTGTATTTTATTACGTGAAAAGTTTGAAATAAGAAGAATATGGCCTCATGGATGTGGGTTCGAATATTTAGAAATGATTACGATGGGGTGATTGAAAACGAATAGGTGGTATGATTGTGAATTTTCCTCTATTATGATGAATGCTTTGGTACATACATACGAAGCTGATACCAATAAAAGTAATAATTCATTAATTTTAAATTGTTATTATAATTTTAATTATATTTTGAATTTTTATATATATTTAGCAATGTTTATTGTATTGATAATTGTATATTAATGGATTAATAAAATTAGTTGTTTTATATATTTGTTATTATATTATTATTTATAAAAATAATAATACATATAAACTCATTATAATTTATTAAGATTTATAAATAATAAATTATTATTTAAAAGAATATTGAAAGTATAAAAAATAATGAATATTATGGAAATAATATATTGTGCAAATATTAAGGAAAAAAAATAAAAATAAAATCGAGTTTATTCGGTAGTATGAAATTATATAGATTATTGGTTGGTCCCCCTCCCACCAGAATCACATATTCTGAGTGTAAATGTGATCTTCTTCAACTTGTAAGGTTGAATTGGAAAACATTTTTGTGTAGCCCATTTCTTCGTGTCGATTTTCCGTCTCTAGGGGCAATACTAGTTTGCATATTATCGGATCATCTTTGAAGGAATTCCGACTTTCTCCAATTAATTTCCCTCAGTGTTGTCATCAAGATAATGAGATGTTCTCTTTCTTACATTCTTTCTCTTTCTCGATTCCTTCTTTTAAAGTCTACTGCGAGTTCATCTGCTCTCTTGTGGATTCATCCTTCCCCTTAAATTGGAAGTCTAACCATGAGTTCTTTGTTAAATTTGTAATCCCATGGCACGTCTTTTTTTAGGAGTCTCCGAGTCGGGATACATCTGAGAATGTCATGGTAGACAAGTGCATTTGTAGCTTGTTGAGCTACTTGCTTGACCCGGCATGGTTTTTGCCCCACACCGCCCATCCCACATATCCCAATCATCTTCGTCTTATCATCTCTCATTATCATCTCCAAGGCATCATAATTTGGTTAATGGAGTCTCTTATTTAACATTCCATATCCTTACGCGTTGCACTCATTGAGACAACGTATGTAATTCCATGAGAAGTGCGAGTTGTTTGGATCCCAACAATATTTGGCACTTCTTGCTTATGCTTCTCTTGCCAAGGCGATAACGTGAGATGGGGTCGGACTACCACCCATTCAAACAGCTCATGCTGATCATCCCTCGAAATACAAATACTCACGCTCCCCTGTGATCGATCAAGCACAGTTCGGCCCGAGTCTTGAGCAATTTGATCGATTTCATCCCTTTACGGTGGCTTCATCAACGGTATTTTAGCCAATCGTCTCGCCGTCCTCGTGAAGTCCCGAACTTGGACTGCGAAGTTTTGACGGCGCAAAACTGCGGTAGCAAAACGAGATAGGATGGCGTCCAATAGGGGCAACCAGTACTGCGAAACTTTCCAGCCAGCGCGGCAATGCGATCTACGCCCATTCGTCTACGTTGCTTGGTTGGATTTGGGAAAACAACAGTGCAGGAAGTCTGAAAAGTCACCTGCGGGTGATGCGGTGTATTCAACGAGAATATATGGGTTTTTTTGGAATTTGGTTTTGTTGGGAAAGCGAAGGAAATGAAATCTTGAAGGAAAAGCTTAAATTTGATGCAATGGTAAAAATGGCTGTTAGTTTTTTCAAATTTGGTTTTGTTGAAAAACGAAGGAAGAGCTCATGATAATCTGAAGAAACTAAAGAAAGAAAGCTCAAAGAAATGGATAGGAGAAAGGTATTTTTAGTTAGTCGGGAGCGTAGGGTTCAAAAACTCGGCCGAGTGGGTCCGCGTCGAGTCTGATGTTTCAGCTGAGATTTCGAGTCAACTCAGGTCTTCTTAGAGAAGAAAAAAAGCCGATTCCGTATATTCTTACTCCATTTCTGCCTATTAGAACAAAAAAATCAACAAAAATCAACTTTTATAAGAGAAATCTGAGATTCCTCTTCAAAATGACTAAAAATCGCTCTTACCAAGATGGAACGGATTGCAATCTGGCGATCTTGTGATGGTGACGAGACTTTCTTGGATTTCTAATCCTAGACTTTCTGGGAGATCCGTGTTGCAGTGTGTAGACGATCGAGAAGAAGAAGAGGTAAGGACAAGGAAGATGCAGGGAATGAATGGGTACTCACCCGTTTGTGGCACCTACCACTCGTCTAAATTACCAACTCACCCATCCGTCTTTCTCAATATTACTACTCATTTATTCTTTCAATCAAAACCGACTGTTGGGCTGTCGGTCAGGGAGGTGTCTGGAGAGTGAGTGGAAGTTTCCCCACTATTTTGTTTAGTATAATATAGCTAGGCTTCGTACGCAAGCTTTACGACCCTTAATAAGTTCCACAAGCTATTATTTGAAATATATATAATTATTTGTGGTATTATTATTATATAATATAGTAATAGAAATGGTTATAAACTATGATCTAATGACTTTTGTCTTTTCTTTCTTTTTTTTAAATATTATATAATTAATAAAAAGTACGAGGTTAGAGGAATCAAGACATGAAATAGTGACACCGCAAGACCTAAAGGCCAAATCAACCTGACATTGAGACCCACACGGTTGAACAAAGTTGTCATCATGATTCTTTCTTTTTTAATTTTTAAAATAAAATACAGATTTATTCATTTATTTGGTGCGATTGCATAAATCATTTCTTCTTTTAGTTTTGTTTAAATTTATTTTCTTCTCAATATTACTAGTATTTCATTCTTTCAAATCACGTCAGTAGAGCTAGCATTTGGGCAGATGATCGGTCGAGGAGGTGAGTGGAGAGCGAAGAGTGGAGAGTGGAGAGTGGAGAGTGGCGAGTGGAGAGTTATTTATGTTTTGTTTGATATAATATAGCTTTCTGACCACCATCTATTCTCTCTCTCTTTGGAAACTCGCGTGCAGTTAGGGAATACGCAAGAAAACCCATTTTTAATTTTGTTATATTATTGATTATTTTTAATCATTTAATATCTTTATTTTCTTAACTTTAAAAATAAGTAAAAATTTATGGAAAACATCATAAAAAAATTATCAATATACTTTTTATTTATATTTCAACTCTCTCTCCCTCATCAGTTCCTATATCAGCCTCATGATGAGATACTTGAATGTATATAATAACTACTCAAAAGACGTAGATGTTTCACAAAATTATCTTAAAACGGAAATGACCAATAAAAATTTGGTTTAAACTTATTGGACAAAAGTTTAATCATTTCCTTGTATTCTATATAATTTAATAAGGGTTTGACAAAATATTCTTTGAAAAATAAATAAAATATTCATCTCCAACCTTAATTATTTTTCTCATTTTGATCTAATCTTTATAAATTTCTTTTCAAATAAATAACGATCAATAATTTTGGATCTATTTTAAATATGTTTTTCTATAAACTACAAATTAATATATTTTTTATTCCAGTAAATTTATATTTTATAATAAGTTTATTGAGTATTTTGATTGTTAATCGATTATTTTATGAGCTTAATAAATGCTCTTGATCTCATAAAACCTTAACTCTCAACAATGGGTATCATATCTATTTAATTAACAATGGCTTCTCGAATTTGTTTTTCTATATTTATGTGTTTTATTTGTTTTTTATTGACACAGTGCAATTTAAAATAATTTTGGATTTCAATCATGGAATTTTGGCTTTTATTAAATCATGGAATCCAAGTCTATGCAATTTGTTTTAATTATAGAATTTTGTTTTATTGACGTGAATGATATGGTTGTCATATTTCAATCATGTTTTTTTTTATTTCTTTATTTGATTGACGCTAATGTCAACCCCGAAATTTGGATCGATGGGTTTCCTAAATCCATTCATTTACATTGCTCGTTCTAGGAATATACTGTTTTATTTCTTGGGTTTTTATTTTATTTTGGGAAAACCAAATGAGAATAAATTTATTTTTAATAATTATTCTTTGTTTCATTGATTTTGGGATGTTTTTGAGAAATAAATATAATGAAATATTCATCGATTTTATTTATTAATCTCTATTTTTTTTAAAATTATTCTTGGGGATATTTTTAAGCCAAATTTTATGTTTTCCGTAGTTTACTATACTATCTCATTAGAAGTACAAAATTGTTTGGAACAACATTTAATTTTAACCCAATTTACCAAATTATGGTTGTCAGCTTGATATGAAAAAAGATTAATTTGTCCTCGTGAAAATGGCGAAAATTTACTTGGTCATGAAATACCATATATTAGTATTATCAGCCTTACTTATTTATGTTCTCCAACTTCGAAGACATTGTAATGGCATAAAATGTATTATGTTATCTTGGTGGAACTACTAAGATGAGTCTATTTTATTTAAATAAGTCAAAATCACAATTGCACCGGATGTCACGAGTTAGGGCTATCTTTCAAATCCATACAAATCTAGATCACAAATTAACAAATACACTCAAATGATAATCTAACATATTTACTCATAAGTAATTGCCCCAACTTCAACATTTAATAGAATTATTATATAAGATTTGAATGTGTCGATCAAAAAAGACATTGATATAAGGGAGTATATAAATAGATGTTAGTTTATTGCACTATTTTCTTTTCATGTAGGTTTTGCCATTGAGTTTTACTGCATGAGTTTTAATGAAGCGGTCTTAACAAATTTCCTTAAATTCCATGTATGATCATTTCAAGATGAAGTGTTGCAAGGAAATATGTGTGACAATAAATTTACAAAAAAATGTTAGTCACATTTATAAAGCAAATATAGTTATATTTAAATATTGAGATTACATGTAGATTTGGGTTCCCCAAACATTTATAAATAGTATTCTCTTATTTTTATTTAATAAATAAAAATAATAAAAATAAACTTCATTCTTTCATTATATTGTTAAACCTTAATACGGAAATTAACACATAATATTTGAGGATCATAAATTCAAACTCATCTCGATAATAAATAATAACAATAATAATATAGATTACATACTTATTAGTGGATATCTTGAAATAGATCTGTTCTTTGAGATCATCACGATATATGAAACAAATGGCGCGAGCATGCACAATTCTCCGTGGTGATACATCTTTTTTTCAGTTCTTATTGGTTTGTCTTCCAAATTAGAATCTGACTCGAATCCTTATTTAAGCAACGCGACCATGAGAGATTTCCCTTGGTTTATAGATCTTAAATCCTTGATCTCTTTCCCTTAGGTTATAGATCTTAAATCTTTGATCTCTTTATTCTCACTTATCAAACTTTGATATACATAATTGTTTTAATTGATGGAAGAGTCTTTCTAACGCATGAAGGTTTCTATATATAACTTATTGATAGGAGAAAGAGGGCCAAGAATACACGTTCAAAAACCGTTATAAGCGATGTAATTCGAATATTTATTCATATAATAAATTATATTGTATAAATAACCGTTCTTATAATAAATTATATTTATTATAAATAACCATTCTTATAATAAATTATATTTATTATAAATAACCGTTCTTATAATAAATTATATTTATTATAAATAACCGTTCTTATAATAAATTATATTTATTATAAATAACCGTTCTTATAATAAATTATATTTATTATAATTTACCCACTCCATCAAGGGTAAATATCTTTATAACAGTTTAAAGATATTGGAGTATTCTTTTTAATTAGCTAAATACTAGGTTATTGGGCCACCCACTTGAATTTTAATGTGGAAATAACATATATTTCCATATTTATTTTATTTATTTGAGTTTTCTTTTCATATTTTATTTTATTTACAAAGAGGAATTCAATCATTCATATAATTAATTTCTTAATTTAAAAAAATAAAATATTTAAAAATAATTTTCAAATCACATTTTTTCTATTCTTTAATTTTAAAATTGGAGATAAAATTTAAAATAAACATATAATGTTTTATTTCTAAATTTAAAAAATTAAAATACAAAATTATCAGGGCTTTTAAGTTCTTATTTGTTAAACTAAAACTATGAGTTCTACTTCTAAAAAATCATTTAAAAAATGAAACTTAAATTAAGTTTCATTTTATTTAAAATACATTTTTGATTTTGATTTTTTATATTACAAAAGTAAAAATATAATTAAAAATTCATTTATATTTTTTGGTTTGAAAAACTATAAAATACCGTGTATCCAAGCTGATACATTTCTATTAATTCTATTCATTTAATAATCGTTATTAAATTTATTAGCATTCAATAAATTAATTTTACATGACTTTAACAGTAATAATTTTAAAATTGATCTTTGTGTGACGACAGGCGGTGGAGTTTTGTTTTTTCGAATTTGGTTTTCCAGAAAAGCGACGGCGGAGAAAGGCGGCTACCACCACCATAAACATAAGCAGTGTCAGAAACCAATGTTGGGCGGTTGGTGAGGTGGCCAGGAGAGTCAGAGAGTTTCCCTTATATTGGTGTTATCACATATAATATGATGGGGCTTTGGTACACGGACTTTACGTGATAATAGCAGTGAGGTCTTCCATACTTCTATGTCTTGGAACTCATACGCAACTATAGGAAACATTTAATTAGCCACTTGATGTGTTTCTATTCTTGTCTTTTTACGCAAATGCCTCTCAGTTATTCTTTCAAATTTTCAATTTCAATTTCAAATTTAACTGATGCATATTAATTTTGCCACCAACTACTCCTTCCCACTACCTCTTCTCTATCTCTTTCTAGGAATTCTCATGCACTTGTAGGCATTTAGTGTCATGCTTGAGAGCAGTGTGCCTGAGTCCTATGTTTACTACGCCAATGCCCTACATACAGAGTATGATCCGTTTTTAGACGCCCCTTGATTTCCTTACACCCACCACTCTTATCTAATGTTTTAAAAACCGTGTATATGATTGAATGAGAAAATTGTTAGACAAGTGATCGAATCATTGAATAAATATAATTGACATATTATATTCATTTAAATATATAATTAATAATATTTAAGATATTTATTTATTTAGCTTATATAAGTAAAATATTTTAAATATATATATAATATTTAAATATAGAAACATATTTAAAAATAAATAAACTTATTTATATAAATATATATTTAATTAGGCAATATATAATTTATTTTATTAACATTTTAAAATAATCATAATGACACTATAATAATAAATTGGTTCGCAGTAATTTCTCTTTCCATGTTGAATCCATAGAAGTTGTAATATTGATTGATTTTTTTTAATTATAAATCTTTTAGCACTAAAGCAAAACAACATTTTAATTGAAAAAAAAAAAAAATTTGTGGGAGTGAATTGCTCGGTTCGCTGAGAATAGGTTCGATCACCAGTTCAAACGGTTCTTATCCGGTTCGATTCACTATTGGTTTTTTGCATTGAATCAAATCGATTTTGCTTGACGTCGGCCCAGTCAGGTTTTGAAACAACGATGACACTTACTACTCTTTTATTCTTTCAATTTTTTGATTTCAATTGTTTTGCTACTCGTTAAACATGAGTACGCCTTTCAAATTTATGTTATGGATACCCAGTTTATCAAAATTTGATACATTGTAGATTGCATCAAGGTAAAATAATCGTGATCATGGATGCTAAGGCGATATATGCTCGATTTGTTTGGGATTATTCATGCATATGTTGTGGGGTCATTCATCCCTCTGTTATAGTGATCACAATATTTCATCCGTTTCATTGATGATCATTCATATTATGGCTGTTGAGCTCATTATTGAGAAGTTTGACTCTTTTGAAACCTTAGATATTTTAAAGAAGTAAAGTTAAGTTCCAACAAAGGAAGAAAAATTAAAATTATTCATTATGATATAAATGGTAAGTATTATTATATATATAATGGCGATAATTTTGTACCTTTAGGATATAATGGTCATTTTTAAAAGTGATAAATTCAAAAGTTATTTATAAAACAAACATCATTATTTAAATCAAAAAATGAGTAAAAAAAAAAAACCCCATTTGAAATTGTGGAAGATTTATCTTTACAGTTTTATGAACTTTCTATCCCGAAATTGTGATATTTTAAAAGTTACTTTTATAAGAATTTTGTAAATATTTTAAAATTTTGTCCTTTTTAATTAAATTTCTTAAAATTAAATGAGCAAATCCATGTACATGATGGAGAAAAAAAACCTAATCCTTTTTTTATTTCAACTATTGTACTGTGTTTTGTTTTTTAAATTGTCAGGAGTTTCCCATTGGATGATTGAATTAATAAATGTGGTTGGAGGAGGGAAATTGACTTTAATGAATTGAATTGGGTTGTGTATTTGCAGTACGCATCACCTACTTTACTTATTTATAATCCTTTGGATTCCTACTCTTAAAACCATCATTTTGAGGAAAAGAAAGATAGTTCGGTTTGTGATGAAATACCACTATCGCTTAGTGGGTAAGATTGCGTTCTTTTTCGCTTTTTTATAGTAATGGAATTGTGGCCTTGAAACCGGGGATGGTTATTGCCATTCGACCAGCGAATACAAGTGGAGGTCGGGTTACCCGATGCCACTTTAGAAAATCGGGCAGAGTCTCATTTGTGCAGAGCTCTACCCAAAAGCATTCTATATACTGTCCCCAAACAGGTCAATATATGCAATATATATCCAATATGGCCATGGGCCATAACGATACTCAACATACATACTTAGGCTATGAATCCAACTATATACCCAATAGATACAAGAGTTAATATGTTTTTACTCTTGCTCTGATACATACATTAAAATTAGGGAATTCTAATGCATGTATACATCAAAGCCACAACCCGGCTTTCTTCTAATACAACCTCGAGACGAACACCGTCTCTCGCGCTCCTGTACTGTAAAAGGGGATCACAGCGGGGTGAGCTAAAGCTGATGGGAGAAGTCGCCCAAGTGGGCTCTCACCACCTAAGTGCGGTGCAATGTTCCAATTTAAACAAACATTCAAGCAAATACATGATCCTATACTTGAATGTCTACAAGATAACTCGGATGAGTCCTCAGGCTCTCTCACACTGTAGCCTAAGCCTCATTGTGAGAATATTTGTTTTGTTAGTGGACAACCCTCCAGGTGAATATATCAATTGGGCCGCTCCGACGATTGATATATATATTTGTTGTGGACTACCCTCCGATGAATAAATATCAACTGGGCCGCTCCGACGGTTGATATATATTATTTAGTTTGGACTACCCTCCGATAATTAACATTTTAGACTACCCTCCGAACCTTGTTTTCTCACAGGCTAAATCGTCGCAGCTAGCCTCACTTATGTTCCTAGAGATGTTCGATTGCATGAATCATGTATGCAGTTCCAATTCGATTCTAATCACATGCAAATATAAACATGAATATGCTCGCGCATAAAATTAAATCACCTAAACATGTTATGTAATTATCATTTCAAACATCAAAATTAGCTCATAGGCTAATGATCACACCACGAGCAATTTAATTTAAATCCTCGACCAAACACATATTTTCACAGAAACATATTTTCCAAAACATCATTTCGGGAATAGTGAAACCCTCGTTTACTATGCACGGAAAATCCATAACAATCAGTTCCTTAGTGAACTTAAAATCCTGACCATTCAGGCCCAATGCATACCAAACAACCATTTAATACACAAGTTAAACACAACCTACACCCAAACAGCCCATACAGTTTATGAGTTCTGACATCCCAAATTCTAAAACAATTCCATGATTTCGGTCAAGTCTTGAGATAGATCATCTATTATTCAGGCCTTATACAATCAACTGCGAATTTATTCAATAAATTATCACCAAAAAGAACTATAACAGTCGGTATGGCCTCCCGGCCATGATTTCTAAATGGGTTTCAATAATTTCAACAATTGATCCCATGTTTGGGACGATCAAACAACCCTCACGACCTCAGGCTTCATGAAACATCTCGAAAAACCCTTAAAAATGGGAATAAAGCACTTAAGTAGGAAAATCCTACCTCTTGGGTTGTCAAAAGCTTCATGAGCGGGGTCCCAGTAGCCTCGTGCGATAGAGCGTTTCCCTTCTTGCTCAGTCAGAATTCAGCGATCCGATCAGTGTTTGAGAGAGAGTCGGATACTCTACTCCACAGGGCCACATTTCTCTTCTCCGCCTCTTGGACCTCCTCTCCCCAATTCACGTTTTTCTTTTGTTATTTGAAGGAGAAGAAGATGACTATCGGGTATTTTGTCATGTAGTGACTTAAAACATTTACAAAAATGACGCTTACGTCCCTCGTTTCTCAGATTTGATATTCGGCCTTTACCTCGATCCACTTTCATCATTTCTCTACTCCTTTACTTATGGTACATGAGTACATACTATATGTGTCTTTACGTTGCATCGAAAATGTCGTTTACGGCACGGCGCGTGCCTCCGAGGCGCGTGCGACTCCGGTATGTCGGCCAAATTGCGAAATTTTACGTGCTAAGCCAGATTGTGACGATTCAACGGATCCGTTTAGTCATCGAGGTCTAGAGAATTAATTACGGACTTTTAGCGTAATTATAATTTTATAATCAAAATTCACGATTTTGCCTTATTCGAAATTGGAATTTCTCGGGTCTTACATTCTCCTCGTAAAAAGAATTTAGGTAGAAATTGGGACTATCATAATCATGACACATGCATATCTGTTGCCTCTATACATGTAAACAACCATTTAAACTTTAAGCGGCTAAACCCGTACCTCCATCCACTAAACAAGAAGAGATAGGTGGCCATAGCGTGTCTCGCGCTCACGTTGACTCCTCCACTCCACGGTGCGTTCTGCAGCACTCTCACGCTAGCCTGTGGTCTTGCGTCGCAAAACATGATCATTTATCAACAATGTGTGGTCCCTCTCGAAGGTCCCACATCAGAGTGTTAACCTCGATCTGTCCCCGATCCACCATATAGGCTGGATGCGGGTATATGTCGAGAGCGTAGGCGTGAAACACCTCGTGGACTGACATGCTCGGCTGATGCTAACCCGGTGCATACGATTGCCTATCCTCGAGTATCTCGAAAGGCCCGATAAACCTCGCGTGGCTCCAGCGCTTAGAACTGATCCTCCTCTCTTAGGCATCACCTTCAAAGCGTAATCACTAACCTCGAGACTCTAAGGGTCGGCGTCTCACGTGCTTGTAAACTCTTCTGCGGCCTCGAGTAGTGAGAAGGCAGCTATCGTATCAAGCTCACCTTCTTAGGAGTGTCTCTAATCGAATCGGGACCGGTGATGGAGCTCTCTTCCACCAGGTCCGACCATGATGATCTACATGGCTTCCCATACAATGCCTCATATGTGCCATCTTTATACTCGCCTGATAACTGTTGTCGTAGGCGAATTCCCACTTAGAGACGGTGCTCACTCTGCCCTTATGACCGGGACACATGCTCGGCGTGTCCTGCAACAGTGTATAATCCCATGCGGCCGTGTCTACACAACCCTCGCTTGGGTGTGTAAGCGCCGACCTCTCAAGGTCACAATCACTGGCAGTCCAATGGACCGTCAGCCTAGTCATATCTTGGAATGACATCCTTATCTACGAAACTCTTGCCAGCTGGCAACACTTTCCCGTCTGATTTCTACAAGGTATCAGGCTTCCGAGTCCTCTTGACTCCTATCACTCAACTCTCAGTCTTTGTGATAATCTAACAGTGTGTTTTCATCTCGAGCAACATAATTCTTCGGCTTACATTCGAGCCTCTTACATTCCCTGATTCAACTATGAGTCTCATTGGACGTAGTCTAAAAGGTAAACTCGACCAACGCTCACCATGGTGGTGAATGACCATCTCAGACTACCCACTCAAGGTCCACCATGAGCAAAATCTCAGAGTCTACAGCTCCATGTCCACGACATCTAGTCAACTCCTACACCCTAGGGAAGAACATCTATACTTGGCTGGGCCTTGGCATACAAGCCCACGAATCCCGATGTGGGTGTCGTGCGACAGCGGGGCTAGGTCTCAATGCGACAACTCAGTGGTTTGACAGCTCATCCCATGTCAGAAGCGACATCAATAACCAATATGTCTACCGCCTAAGGTTCTGTGCTTCATTGCGCAGCTGGCTTGTCACGACTTGACCCACACTGCGGCCCTTCGCTGCATTTGCTGTGGAAGTGCTTGTATGCACCTAAACTGAGAATTAGTTCCTCTAGCATACTGCAGGGTGTGGAGGAATAGGCTATGCCTCTCTGTCCTGCGTTCTTGGAATTTTGCATTGTCCCGAGTCTTGGGATCCCCTGTCTCTAGAACTTCAATCCGTCCTGCTCATGCTCGGTCTACGTACTAGTCACGAAACTAGTCTTGAAGCAGAGATCTTCTGCCTCTTCCCCGAACTAGGAGAAAGCTGATCCTCCCTCTCGCTACCAACACGTATCGGAGTGTTCCAAGTATCCCTCGATTTCTTTCGCTATGGTGGGCGTTGACCATGGAGTGTCGTATCCAGTAAGGCGAAGTCTGCGATCACATCTCAGATGGACAACTTCAGCCATTCGTGTCTCTCGTAATACCCGGTAATCTGAAACCTACGTATCTGAAGGTGACATTGATCTCTCGACTCATCACTACCTCAACCTTCTCTAGGTCGTGGCCTCGATCTGACACCACGTGTCCACACAAATCTCACTCAGTAAGCCAAAAGCTTCGCACTTGCGAGACTTGGCGTCATCCTCGGTAATAGGCACCGATTTCTTGATCGTAACCTTATCCAATTGCCTGTAGTCAATGCACAGTCGAAGGGTCTTGTCCTTCTTTTTCGCAACTAGAACCGAAGCGCCCCATGGTGAAGTGCTCGGTCTAATAATCCCCTTGTCCAATAACCCTTGTAGTTGGACTCTGAGTCCCTATGACTCAGCCAGGATTGCATCTGTCTTGGGTCAAGTAAGATGGGTGAAATACCGGTGTAACTCAATCGCGAAGTCTACATCCCCATGGGGAGGTAGTTCGGGTGGCTCATCTAGAAAAACATCCTGAGCTGCCAAGGCTTCTCGAGGTAGATCTAAGTACGGTCTCACCTGCGTCCTCCCAGAGGTGGGCTGTTGACCAGCGCTAACTATCCTGGCCTTGGACTCGTATGCTATCTGAGGAAAAATGTCATGCTTGTCCCCCACTGAAATACGCCATGAAGTACCGTCTTTAGCGTATGAGGCGTAATACTCTATGCTCTGTCGATACGTACGTAGGCACAATCGACCGGTCCATCCTTAAGATGACATGCTAGAACTCTACGACATATCCATAGTCTCAAGTCCGCAAGTGAGTAGAGTCCACGAAAGATCTCTAACGCGAACCTCGACCACATCATTACTGTTCTCGCCTAACCTTAGGGAGAATTCACATCACGGCAACTCCTCTACTAGGTCTCACAGGGTCCTTGCCCATTCCATATTTGGGCCTCATTCTCTACATTGAAACGCGGCTAGTCATCGGGTCGATGGAAGGCAAATCTCCATAGCCTCTAACACTTTCGTCTGCATGAACCTATGGTATACCACCGTGGATCTTTCCCCCACAATGATGGAGGATGATCATTAAACCTCTGGAGGTTACTGGGATCTCCCTGTCCTGCTATACTAGCATGTGCAATAGCGACCTCTGCAACATAGGCCTCTACGAAGGCTGTTGATCAAATCTGATGGCTGACCAATAATTGTTAATAGTGCGACGGTGCAGAGTGGGCTGTCTCTCGTCCGGAATTACTCTACCGACCATTTTAAATCAACATGGCAACAAAATCAATTAATTTTTCATTTTCGGTCGACTAGTAATGCAAATGTTGATCCTTTAATAGACTTGACAACCATGAACGCCCGTTCATTTCTAAGTGGTGCTAAATTCCCAACCACCTTAATTCATTAATTATAAAATTCTAGGCTCTTGCATTTATTCCAAATCCCTAAGTCATAATTCCCGACCTTAGCATTCACCTTTTCTATATCACACCATGCATATGTATAATTTGATACGCAACTCACGAGTGCGATCACCATTTCAAATGGTAGTTAAATCAATACAGGTATCTCTAAGGCATAAACTGGCCCGGACACTAATCATCCTAACTGATTAATATCGCGAATTAATTTAAATTTAAAATGTGACTTTTTCCGCGAAAATTTATTTTCAAAAATTTTATTTTTAATTTATCCATTATTTGATTTTCAAAAAAAAATTTCGAAATTACTGTTCACATTTGACCGGTCAACGTTACTGTTCATCGTACTGTTCATAATTACTGTTCCTGATTACTGTTCATAATTACTGTATACGGTTACTGTTTGTCACAATACAAAATATTGTAATTTGCATACACTTTTCACTCGCGCAATACAATTTTTCCTGTAATACATACCGGCCTCCTGTTGCAATACAATCCCCTTAGCCAAATTTTAGTCACAATACACTTTTTGTATTGTGACACAACATCTCCTTCAAGCTAGGCCACCTTCGACTCTTGTCTGAAACATTGTATTGCAATACAATTTCATGCAGCCTAGTCACTTGCAATATAAATCCTATAATACAATCCTAGTCTACACAAGCCTCAATCACAATACAAAATATTGTATTGCAATACAAATAGCCCTCAATTCTCTTTCTCTTGCAGCCAAAAAGCTGTGTGCAACACAAAACCTTCACTATATAGTGGGCGTGGCAAGCGATTATGCCCAAAAAAATTTTTTTTTTCTTTTATTTTTCATTTATTTCCAGTAGTATGAAAAATCACTAAAAATACCTAAAGTACTTTTTTTACCTCAATTAAATTTATAAAAATTTATTTTCTTACTTTCTTCAATTTCACACCATGTAAAATACTGAAAATTATTTTCCTCCTCTCGGCTTAGTAAATTTATAAAATTTATTTTCTTTTTCGATTTTTCCTTTGAAAAATTTCTCCACTCAAATAAATTTGTAAAATTTATTTTCTTCCATTCTTCAATTTACCACTTGTAAAATCTTGAAAATTATTTTTCTTCATTCTCATCAAATAAATTTAGTAAAAATTTATTTTCTTGTGGCACTAAATTTCTTCATTTCAAACAACAAATAAATTTAGTAAAACTTATTTTATTTAATTATCTTCAGTTTTACACTGTAAAACCTTAAAAATTAAATTTCTTCACCTCTAAACCAAATAAATTTATTTTGTTCATTTCCTTGGTTCAAGTTTACACACTGTAAACACCCAAATATTTTCTAAAATATTTCCTTAACTCATCTATGTACTTTAATCACCAAGCACTGGCATTATAACATCACAAACCATGTTATACGAAATCACCAAATAATTCACAAAATCACAAAACACATCAACACCGTGCACCGCGTAGTGTCTAGTTTCCGTGATTTTCTAGGTAGCTCCCATGCCTAAACTCGACAGCCGAACCACCTAGTGGTGATGTATTCCTCGACCATGGCCTGGCACAGAATTTTCCATCTATGGAAGGTTTCCATATACCTATCATCATCAAACCACCTAGTGGTGATGGATTTTGACAGGCTCCTAGGTGATGGTATGCCTGGCTCGTGCAAGGCGCAGCCCCCAGAACTGGGGTGTCAGTTGACTGCAGTCAACTTCGCGAGATAGTTGGAGGTCGGGTTGCGGCGCCACTTTAGAAAATCGAGGCGAGTCTCCTTTGTACGGGGCTCTACCCAAAAGCGATGCACACATATACTGTCCCCAGCAGTCAATATATGCAATATATATCAATATGGCCCACTTGGGCCCATAACGATACTCACTTGTACATGCAGGCTATGGAATCCAAGCTTCTCTTGATAGATACAGGGTTAATATGTTTTTACTCTTGCTCTGATACATACATTAAAATTAGAAATTCTAATACATGCTTATACATCAAAGCCACAACCCGGCTTTCTTCTAATGCAACCTCAGGGCGAACGTCTCCTCGTGCGCTCCTGCCTGTAAAAGGATCCACGGCGGAGTGAGCTAGCTTCGATAGGAGAATGCCTTTAAGTGGGCTACTACGCCACTAAGTGCAGTGCAATGCAATTTAAACAAACATTCAAGCAAATGCATGATCTCACTTGAATGTCTACAAGACTTCAACTTTCAGTCCAGAGTCCTCACCCAGAGCTCTCTCACACTCTAGCCTAAGCCTCATGTAGAATATTTTGTTTTGTTAGTGGACAACCCTCGGAGTGAATATATATCAATTGGTAGCTCCAAAGATTGATATATATTATTTGTTTATGGACTACTACAGTGAATAAATATCAAAAATTTAGACCGCTCCGACGGTTGATATATATTATTTAGTTTGGACTACCCTCAGATAATTAACATTTTTAGACTACCCTAGAACCTTGTTTCCTCTAGACTCATCTCATGCACTAACTCCCTTATATTCCTAGGATGTTCCGGTGTATGGGTCATATGCGAGTTCCAATTCAGTCTATTCATTCAAATATATAAACTTATTAGATATACTACTTTTAAAAATTCGTCACTGAAGCATGTTATGTAATTATCATTTCAAACATCAAAAATTAACTTCACATGGGCTAATATTGATCACACCGGCGATTTAATTTAAATCCTTTCGTAAACACATATTTTCCACTAAATATATTTAAAAACATCATTAAAGGGAATAGTAGAGCCTCGTTTACTATTTCTTTGGAAATCCTAAAGCATTGATTTCATAGTGAACCCGAAATCCATGACCATTCGACTAATGCATACCGAGCAACCATTTAATACAGCGAGTTAACCTGACCTACACCCGAAGCGGCCATACAGTTTGTAGGTTCACGGCTTGTCAAAAATTCAAACAATGATTCCACCACAGGCACCGGTCCCAAGTCTTGGGACCGATCATACAAACCCATTCAGGCCTTATCTGATCAACCGCACTTAATTTATTCAATAAATTATCACCAAGAACCCCTCTTGATCGGTAGCAGCCTCCGACCTTGATTTCTAAATGGATTTCAATAATTTCAACAATTCGGTCCCATGTTTTGGGACCGATCAGCAACCTCACGACCTTAAACTACTTGAACATCGAAAAACCCTTAAAAATGGGAATAAACGCCAAGTAGGGAAAATCCTACCTCTTGGAGTTGTCAAAAACTTCGCAAACCGAGGTCCACGCGTAGCCACCGTCCGCGTAGAGCGTTTCCTTCTTGCTCTAAATCAAATTCAGTCCGATCGCTTGTAATTTCTAGAGAGAAGTCGAATGCTCTCTCTAGAACCACCATTCCCTACCTCCGCCCTCTTTGGACACTCCTCTCCCCGATTCACGTTTTCTTTGTATTTGAAGGAAGAGAAGATGACTATCGAGTATTTTGTCATGTAGTGACCTAAAACATTACAAAAATGGCGCTTCGTCCCTCGTTTCTCAGTTGATGACCGGCACTATACCTAAACGATCTGTTTTTCATCATTTCTCTACTCATACCACTTATGGTACATAGGTACATGCTCTATCTGTCTTCTCGTTTGCATCAAAATGGGTTTCTATTTTGAAACGATGTTACTCGAGAAAAGCGATGCCCAGCCTCATTATCGCCGACCAAGTGCAGAATTTGTGCTAACTGAATTTAGAATGATTCAAACCAGTCCGTTTAGGCCATCAGGGTCTAGAGAATTAATTACGGACTTCTTAGTAATTATAATTTATAATCAAAATTACGATTTGTCCTTATTCGAGAAATTGGAATTTCTGGTCTTGAGGAATTATGAGAGAAGGAATGTGCTTATATTTAATTGATATATGTTTAATAATTCCTTGCATATTTCATTTTCTCAATCACAAATATTTACCATAAATACCCTAAATTTATTATTATTTTTAAATATATAATTATATATTATAAATTTATAAATAAGCTCAATGATTCAATAATTTTCTGTACTCTTCAAGAGGAAGCGAGTTGGCCTTCTTAATTTTGCAGTCGTGCCTTTAGTACCTGATCATGGCCTTTGGACTCTAATACTAAAATTGGTTGGTTGAGAGAAGGAAGAAGAGAGCGACTGGCATGCCCTCATGGCTAATAAAAATGAGGATGGGCACTTATACTGCCAAAATCAAATTTCAACAATAGAGATTTCATTGTTTGCCACTCACCCCAAGTTAAGGTAATCACAATTCATTCAACACTCGAGACCAAGAGTTGTAGCCTGGCTTAGGGGTCGGGTGTTCACCGTCGACGCCGAATAGTGGAATCGGGTTCACGGCCGTAGCTTTCAGAAAATCAGGCGAGTCTGTTTTAATGCGGGAGCTACTAACCAGTACTCTGTATACATCCCAACGGTCAATATATGCAATATATATCAATATGGCCACTTGGGCTATATGATACTCAACATACATGCCGACTAAGAATCCAACTATATACCCAATGGTCCTGAGAGTTAATATGTTTTTACTCTTATACAATACATACATTAAAATTAGATAATTCTAATACATGTATACATCAAAGCCACAACCCGGCTTTCTTCTAGCCACAACCTCAGGGCCAGACCGTCTCCTCGTACGCTCCCTGTACCTGTAAAAGGGGATCCCACGACGGGGTGAGCTAAAGCTGATGGGAGAATGCGCCACACAAGTGGGCTACTCACCACCTATGATGAGTGCAAATGCTCCAAAGTAAACACACATTCAAGCAAATGCATGATCCTGCCAGATATCCACATATGATCAACTGGATCGAGTCCTCACCGACTCTCTCACACTCTTCTCAGCCTTGTATGAAATTATTATTATTTTAGTAGTGGACAGCCCTCCGATGTCTATATATCAAGTTGGGCCGCTCTGACTGATTGATATATAAATTATGCAATGGACTACCCTCCCGATGAATGTATATCAGTTAGCGCTCAGACGAGTTTGATATATTATTTGTTTGTGTTACCTCCGATGATTAACGTTTTTATTTCTGCTCCCGAGCCGTCTTCTCTAGACTTATACCATGCACTAACTCCTATATTCCTAGGATGTCTCAGTGCATATGGAATGCATGTATGCTAATTCCAACACAGTCTAATCACATGCAAATATATATAACACGAATATACTCGCATAAAAATTAAATCACACAAACATGTTATGTAATTATCATCTCAAACATCAAAATTAGCGCTCAAGCGAAAACAATGATCAAACCTGAAACAATTCGGTCGAGATTACTCGGCCAACACATAATTTTTTACGAAATTATATTTTAGAACCTTTGTTTCGGGAATAGTGAGCCTCGGTTACTATTCTCGAAAATCCTAAAATCAACGGTTCATAGTGAACCCGCAATCCTGACCATTTCATTGATACGTATAAGCAACCATTTAATGCATAAGTTAACACAAACCACATGAGTGCGAGTATCGCGGACGGCCCGCCAAAGTCTCCAAAAATTCACAATTGGTCCCATGTTTTCGGACCGATCATCTGACCCATTCGGCCTCAATCAAACCTGATACATGATTAACAGTAAATATTTTGATTAAAACGCAGAGCAACAGCCCTCTAAGTTTCTGGACAGTCACGGCCATCAAAGAAAATCCCAAAAATTTCCACAAGTTCGGTCCATATCTTTTGGGGACCGGATCAACTGACCCCTCACGGCCTCAAACCAACGAAACATTAGTAAAACATTTAGAATGAATAAAACCCAAGTAGGAAAATCGTACCCCGAGGAGTTTGAAGAAACTCCCGATCCGAGTCAGTAGCACCTTTCCGTGTAGAACATTTTCTCCTTCTTGTCAGAAGCCGTCTGCGGTTGGATCGCTTGTATTCCTAGAGGAGAGTCTATCTCACAAAATCCTCGTGATAGATTCTTTGCATCTACGAATATTGGTTTTAACGGCTTGTGGAAGAAGAAGAACTATTCATCTTTGTCGTTGCAGTCAACTAATCGATTTCGAAATGGCGCTTCGTCCTCGTTTCCGGTTGATATTATTTATACATGACCGTCGGGTTTAAATCGTTTCTCTGCTCGTCTACTTATGGTACATAGTACATACTATATATATTGTGCTTTTTGTTGCTTGAAAAATGTTTCTGGCACGGCGATGCCTCAGCGATGTCGACTCCAGCCTCTCGGAGAAATTACGAATTTGCGTGCTAACTAGACTACGAGGCGATTCCGCGGTGCAATCCGTTTATCATCAGATCTAGAGAATTAATTCTACGGATTTTTAACCGAGTACAATTTTATGTCGAAATTACGTTTTGCCATTATTCCGAAATTGAATTTCTCGGGTCTTACAAAGTCACATTTGAAGAAGAAAAAAATGTAAAGATAACGATTAAACCTAATTATTTATTCTATAATTTTATGTCATGATTTATATCTCAATCATATTGTCATAGATTAATTTATGAATTATAAAATAAACATAATTATACTATAATTTTAATTATATATTATGTATGTGGTACAATATTAATTAGTTATGGGTCCATGGTTGTGAATTCTCCTCTTTTTGCTTTGATAAATCTATTTGACAAAAGTCTATTATTCTTTTATACTACATATATATAAGTAAATAGAATCATAAAATTTAATAAGGGTCCGGTAGAACACTCTTTGGAGAAATGAAAGATTCATCTTCAATCTTAACCATCTTTCCTTTTTATCTTACCCCTTACAGATTTCTTTAGAGATAAATAACAGTCAATAATTTCGGATCCGTTCCAGGTATGTTTTTCTACACACTACAAATTAATATACTTATTTGTTTGATAAAGTTTTTATTTTGTAATACTTTTATTGGGTTTTTTTCTTTTCTTTGTTAATCGGTGTTTAGGGAACCCAATAAATCACTCATGATCTCCCAAAAAAAAAAATTAAATAATGGGTATCAGAGCTACTTTAATTGACAATGAAGCTGTCGAATTTGTTTTTCTATAAATCGGTAGTGGCCCGTTCACCCCTTGACACACCCCGCTTCCCTACTGTCTGCTGGTGTTGGCCCTCCTGAGAAATCCCCAACCGTTACCTCTAACGACTAGAAAATCCTCTGAAGCGAAGCCGTATTGCTTCTGAGCTTCATTAGCAAAATTTTCTTTTTAAACTTGTGATTTTATAAAATTTAGGCGTATGTGGATTACGTATAGGACATGTCCCAAATCCTATATACACAATTTACACATTTCAAATATGGCAACCAACAGCATTCTTTCCTGGAGCCTCGGGCTCAACACATTTTCCACAAAACTACACTATGTACATACATATACTCCATTATGCAAAATTAAAGTATTTCCTTACAAAATATTATTAATATTCTGACCTTGTACAAAATGTCAAGAGAATCCCTAATCTGCTCCAGTGTCTAAGTGCAATACTGGAAAATAGTTTTTAAAACTTTACAAAATATGTGGAAACTCTTGAGCTGGTAGTGTATGTTTTGCAAAATTTTCATTTTCACAAAATATCCTCAAAACTATAAAACTCTACTACAGATATTTTCGGAAGTCTTGCTTTGCTTACTTTGCTGTTTTGTGGATTAAAGTTTTTAAGTTTCATAATCTCTTGCTTTAAAGTTTCCCCAAAACTTTATAAACATGAAACCTAGGCTCAATAACACTTTTAAAATAAATAGGGCTGGAACTCATGAATTCTTAAAATCTGCAGGGCGGGCTCAATAGTGCACCCGAGTGATTTTCCAAAAGCGCTATTAAGTATCTTACTCGTCATCAACCACTTTGGAGGCCTATCTGCATGATATGCCTAGTGAACGTGAGCATGGGCATCGATAGCTGCGATGGGCTGGACTGGTCGCTCACCTAGATTGGAAGAATTTGGGCACACTTCACTCCACCTTTTAAATTACATCATATAGATGTGAATTGACCACAAAGTCGCCATCACCATAATTTAGTTAACGCGATTAACCCTATATACTCGGTATGTCTTGGAATCTCCCTTTAAATGCCATGATGCATGACCTAAGTTTGCGGAGCCCCAGGCAAATCGTCATGTATGATATCCTAACACCACCCGTGCATGTCTGAAATACCTGTGGTATGTTTGGCAGGGTAGGGTTTTAGTTGGCATGTTATTGTTTCTACACCACACACACACTTTAAATATTCTTTTTCCTTGCCTTGTTTTGAACATGGTTTAATGATTCAAAACCATTTACATACTTGCTTGAAACATGGTTTAATAATTCAAATATTCTGTTTTCTTACTTGCTCTTTGAAATATGGTTTAGTTTGAAACCTTTGCACACTAAACTCTTGCTTTCTTTTCAAATATGGTTGAATAAATCAAAACCATTATTTGTTTTTCACACTTATGGTTTAAGTCAAAACCATTTACTTATAACTAAATCTACATTGCACAAACATGGTTTAAATCAAAATGTTAAATACGATCTATAAAAATTTTTATAATAATATAATACACTAGTATTATGTGAATAGGTTTAAGGGCACTCACCTTTTACGCACTAAAGCAGGCACGACTCACAACTCCCGCCTTTGCTTTTAGCCTACACACTCCAGCGAATCTGTAGGCACTTTAATCGCTGTGTATAGTATGAAACATTACTTCACACGCAAGTCACTTTAGACCACACAACACATCACTATAAATCAAATAGACAAATTACCCTTGAGCGCTAAAAATCTCACCCAACAAAAACCCCTCATTTGGCAAACCTTTTCCAACAATACTTTACGGACTTCAATACCCAAAATTATTCAACGGTCTTCCAAAATTATGAAACTCTCCAGATCAGTCCTTTATATATCCAATGACATCTCTTTAAAATTTTCAATTAAAAATTCATTCTCTAAGGCCTCAACCATAGCGCACAAGTTGCAACAATTTTTTGATGCCACGTCGGTTAGCTCTTGAATCACTTACTGTTATCCTTGATTTGCTAAGGGTCTTAACTCCATAAATTGGAAATTGTTTTGTACTCATTTGAAGCTATGGTTCTAAGGTTTCTTCGCCATTGGAATCACCCAATTTGGATCACCCAAAACTCAAGTTATTATTTTACATCTATATTACTCAATTTGTGTGACAGAATCTACATAGCTCCACTTTGACAGAAATTATGGGCACTTTGGAAGTTAATTTGCATGTACTTCAGCTATTCTTATACTAGAGAAGTCTATTTGCAAATTTTGAATCACTCAGAATTTGGATGAGTGAAACTCCATTTATGGTTTACGGTCAAAACACTACAAAAATACCCAAAACAAGGCACAAACCAATATAAGACACCCAGCCACTCCTTTCATCCAACAGATCGGGAGCCCAGAGCCACACTGGGCTTCTTGTGGGCTCACCCCCTGCCCACTGGCCGAGGGTGGTCCTGACCAGGCGCATGCCCACGCTCCCGCCTCCGAACCCAAAGATCAAAGGTATCACGCATATCTTCACTACCAACTCGAGCCTACTGGCCAATGCAGAGCCGGCAGCTGGGCTTCCCCATTTCAATATGTCCTCGGGGTTCGGTTCAAGCTCTCACGGAAAGGAAGAAAAGGGCATGGGACACGCCATAGCTCGTGGAGTGACCACCCCGTCGAAGGGGCTGGGCTGGGCCCCACGTGCTACGCCTTTTCGCAAGGGCCCCATCGGCCCACCCGACGCAGGGTGGTGTCCAGCCATCCCCTGCTCACAGGGGCTGCCGCATCATGACACGCTTGGGATAGTCACTGCAGTTTCACCACCAACCGAGCCAAGAGCCCGGGCCGGCAGCCGGGAACCACCACGGCACTAAGCCTCATGATCCCGTGTTCGGTTCACGAGGCGAAGAAACCCTGAGCTGTGGGATAGTCAGGAGCTTTGACCCACCCCGCCAATGCCCCCGCCGCAGAAATGTAAAGCCCCTATTTCACATGGTCCCGGGTCTCGGGTTCGAGCCTCACTGAGGCGAAAGAAGTACCGGACATGCCCCCATAGCCCGTGAGTGGACCACCGTCGCAAGGGGCCACACGGGCCCTACAAAAAAGGAGCCTTTTGTAGACAAAGCTCGATCGGTACATCAATAGTTAGTCACTTGAGCCACGTAGCGCCCGCTGGGCCAATCACGGCTGGGATACATTCGAAGCCCCACTACCAACCGAGCCAAGAGCTCCGCCTGGCAGGCTTCGAACCACCCTCGACCGCATTCGCCTCACGATCCCGTCGGGTCTACCTGAAAGAGAAAGAAACCCCGAGCTAAAGGGGATAGCTCAGTGAGCTGGACCACCCTCGTCAAGCTGACCAGGTGGGGCCTTTACACCTAGTCCTCCTTCTATACATTTCAGAGTCTATATCTTATGGTTCTTACCAATCGAATAAATCGATTCGACAGACATAACTTAATCTATAGCCAAACAGTAAAATGTGTGGGTTTTACAAAAATTTTCGATGCCAATTCCTTTAAAACCCAACATTCTCCTCCTTGTTTACAACCAATCCTCAAAACCAATTCAACCAATCAAGACAACACAAAACAACCTCAAACCCTAGCTAGAACTAGATCAAAAACCCAAGAACCATGGAAATCCATATAAAGGTCCAATAATCCATACCTGCTAAAGCCGGAAATACAAAAATACACTTGATTCCAAGACAAAAACATACATTTTTGATCTTCTTCTTCTCCTTCTCCTTCTCCTTCTTCTTCCTCTTCTTCTCCTCTCCTACGTTTGCACTAGCTTTTGTGAGACAAAAATGAGACTTTGGTTTGTCTCATGTCTCCTTTTATAATCCCATTTTTGACTTAATTATTATTAAGTCCTTAACCACTTTAATATTGCAAATCAACTCTTGTTATTTATATTATGGCCCATCTCTACTCATTTTATGATTTTCATATCCTTTATGGCCATTACAATTTTATCCTCGTTTCTGGGCACTACAATTCCCGGTTCCATAAATTATCATTTTATAATTTCATTCCAAAATACAACCATGGCACTTAGGTAGGCATATGCGCCCTACGCCACGTACAAGACACTTTCTGGGATCTGCATGCTACACCCTCCCGCTATAGGGTGGCCATAAATATTTCATCACATTCATTAATGATTATTTTCGTTATGGTTTTGTCGAGCTCATTCCATGAAAATCTGACCTTCGAGGCCTTCAACATTTCAAAGCAAAAGTTAAGCCTCAATAAGGGAAGAAGATCAAAATGGTTCATTGGCGATAGATGTCAGGAGTATCGTGGTGGATAGTTTATGAGCTGACGCAACCTTTCGACCATTTTCGAAATACCTTCAAGAAGAATGTGCATTGATTCTAGTATATAGCTGTCTATACTCTCAATATAATGGGATTTTGGAGATGAGGAAGCACACATTTATTGATATGGTGTGATATATGCTTATTAATTCCTCATTACCTGATTTCTTGTGGGGCGAATATTTGAAAACTGCAGCTAATATGTTGAACCAAGTATCTAGTAAGTTTGTTCATAAGACTCTATATGGGCATAAAACTAAAAATGGGTATGAAATAATATTTTATTTTTATAATATTTTCCAAATGGCCTTAAACATCATACAAAAATGACAAAAGATCCGTAACCACAAATGGAAGAACGAGAACAAATTATTGCAAAATAATGGAAAAGGGCTATATACGTAATTACAATTATTAATAAAATAAGGAAGTTTATGGACATAGTCCAAATGTCTAAAAGTATAAAACTTTGGTAGAGTACAAATGAGTATTTATACGAAAGCGCCCTAACAGTCTCTGAAGGACTAGATATTAGTCTCACAGATGCTGTCAAAGATATATATATATATATATATATATATATATATATATATATACACACACGTGTGTGTGTGGTGTGAAAATCCTTGAAGAATTTAAATTGCTTGAAACAAATAGTACAAACTCTCGTAACATGTAATAAATCAAGTTACATTGATGATTTATGGAGATTGAAGCAATCCATATACATGTGGTAATATTGTCTTAGTGCGTATTTATTAAAGAAAATGATGTGTGAACAATCTTATATGCTCGTACATTTTTATTAAGAAATTACAAATCGTATTTGAGATTATTATTTTATATATTGATGATTTAAATATTGTTGAAACTTTTGGTCTATAAAACTACAAAATATTTCAAGAATAAATTTGAAATGAGCTTTAGAAAACAAAATTTTGTCTTAAAAGTGTATACAAACATCAAAAGTTCCAGAGGGCTCAAAGATTTCTCAAATACAATTTCTAATATTATCTAAAATAAAGACTTATTTAAGAACTTAGAATCCTTGCAATCCTTTTTTTTTTTTTTTTAGGTTCTCAAATAGTTTCTAAAAGTAAGTTAAAATAATGTCACTTTAGTAAAATCATGGATAATTTTTTAAGTAAAAACATAGAAATGTTAAGAAAGTGATTCCACAGTCACGAATAACGTGACTACACAGTTCTCCAGCATAGTGAATGCATAGTTATAAATAGTAACCATATTGAATACTATATATAGGTCTCAATTCCTTATGAAATATATCATTGGAAACGAAGAATCATTCTCTCAAATCTCTCTTTCCGTCTTCAAATTCTAAATTTAGCTTTGATTTTGAAAGTTTATAACACGCACAACACGACTCGCTTCAGAAAAGGTAACATTATTTTATTTTCGTGCAAAACCATTTTTCAATTTATCATATAGAGTTTACCAAAATGTCAAAAATTTCATCTCTCATGACAGACTTATATTTAAAATCCATCTATCTTCGATCCTGGGATGTCGAGATAAATTTAGAGGGTCGGAAATCTCGGGGAGAACCATTAAAGAAGGAAATCAAAGGTCCCCGCAGTAGACTGCAAAAGTACTAATTTTCCTTCGACACCATCTCCATGAGGATCTTAAAATTGAGTATTTAACTGTAAAAGATCCTCTTATTTTATGGACTGAATTGAAGAAGAGATTTGACCATCAAAAGACTGTGATTTTACCAAAAGCTCGCTATGATTGACGACCGAGGTTGCAAGACTTTATAAATCAGTTGTATTTATTATAACTCGCTTTATTTAAAATAAGCTCTCGCTGAAGCTTTGTGGAGCAGGAATATCACGTAGCACATGTTAAAAAAACGTTATTAACGTTTCACGCCCGAACGTGCTCCTACAAAGAATATCGAGAGCGTAGGATTTACGTAATATTCTCAATTAATATCAAGGTCTAAAGAGGCCGAACAAAACAATGAGCTAACAATGAAAAATCATCAACCCGTCCCATCGATCCTCGAAGCATTCCTAGAAGTGAATGCAATATCCCAAAATTACGGGCGTATCAGGACGTGACGTGGTCAAGTCGAGGGCGAAATTCCGACAATATAACAATTCTTCTTCTTATCGTAAAAGAAAGCTCCGCTTTCACCGCCGTATGGAATAATAATGAGCTTAGACAAGAAAATGGGAGAAAGTGCAAAGAAAAAATTCAAGGCCCTAAGACATGTTATATGTAGTGAAGGACACTGTCTCGCACTGCATCGGCCAAGCATCTAGTAGATCTGTATCAAGCATCATTAAAGGAAAATGGAAAGAAAATAGAAATGAATTTTACAGACAGTAATGAAACGGACCTATCATATTTTGATAATGATTTTCTTAGTGAAAATTTCGATTATTTAATGGATGATGTAAATGATAATGTTAAATAAGTATATGTATTTTATTTTGGGTGCATCTTATTTTGATGTAATTTATTTTGGTGTGTTTAATGTAATTTTATATTTTTGTCTTTTTTTTCTAAATATGTTATTAATTTCAAGATGAATGAAGTATGTATGTCTTCTGTCGAATACAAGAACCACACATACAATACTTCTCGAAAAAAATATATTTCTTCACTGGCCAACAACAAATACCAAGCAGTTAGTACAATATCCGTACATCAAATTTAATTGAAGGCTCCAAGAGCAAACATAGTACTACCAAATGTAACTGTATTTCATATAAAGAATGATTATATTCCAGTAAATCCAAGAAATTTATTAGTTTTAAAGATATCCGCAGTAATTGATATTTCAATATTGAAAACTATGAATGAAGGTAATGAAGAAATGTGTATATATTACCTATAATTATGGAAAGATTGTTGTAGAAAAGCTCCAAGCATTCTCCTCCGGGTTATATCATCATACACCATAAAGTCTATTGAATCAAATGTTGTCAGGAACTGGTTCAACGACCCAAAGATTTTTAATCTTCGCATGACGTACTCTGGTCGTCCTGGATTCTCAATAGATACCACAATTCATAGAACACTCAAATGGCATCCATTAAAGAATCAGAAGATTCTTGCTAAATGAATCCTCTTGTAGTTTGTTCACAAGGTAAGTTAATTGTCGCACCATCTATTAATAAAATCATGTCTGTCACCTGGCTTTAAAAGAATACATGATATATGTGGGACCTATTCCATCCACCTTATGTGACCTTTTTTTCATTATTTTATGGTCCTAATAGATGCCTCCACTAGATGGTCACATGTGTGTCTTTCTACACGCAATGTTGCCTTGATAGCTCCTTGCACAAATAATTAAATTAAGAGCATATTTTCCAGACCATCCACCACACCATTAGACTCGACATAATGCCGGTGAATTTACATCCCAAACATTCAATAATTTTGTATGCCAATCGGGGATAAAATGCTGACATTTGTTGCTCATGTTCATACCCAAAATGGTTTAGCAGAATCCTTGATCAAACGTCTCCAATTAATAGCTAGACCCATTATCATGAAAACCAGCCACAAGATTCACTGGGACATGCTATTATGCATGCCATAGCCCACAAGAATTCACCAACATCTACCATGAGTACTCCCTTCACAACTCAGATCGCACAACCACAACATTTCATTTGACGACTTCGTCAGGCGCCTATGTACCAATCAGACCTACATAACGCACTAAGACGGGTCCCCAACGTAGAATTGGCATCGTGTAGGTCTTGATTCATTGCCTATCATAAAATATTCGGAACCCAAGGATGTGAGATGTTTTAGAGCGATTTGTCGATCACATTTTAATGAAACAGTGTTCCCACAATTAAGGGGGGAAAAGTCGATCCTAGAAGGACGACATGAAATCACTTGGAATGCATCTACATTATCCCATCTCGACCAACGTACCAATCACGAACCTGGTTCAAATGATCATTCATTTGCAAAATCTTTCCAAATCAATTACTGCATGCATTTGTTGGATACAAAGAAAGACAGCCTTCACATATCCCCGCTGCAAATGTTCCATCACGGGTTGATATCACTGAAGGACAAAAAGCATATGAGTCTAAAACATGCTCGAAGCGTGGGAGACCCATTGGGTCAAAAGACATAACTCCCCGGAAGAGGAGAACAAATGGAAAGCAAAATGACCATGAAGAGTCAAATATTGAAAACCAAATCCCTGAAGAGATACAAAATGAACAAATAGCCCCAGAAGAGGTACAGGTACCTGAAAATAATGAGATCTCAATAAATTACAGGCACGTAGGTGAAAATGGATCGAAATAATTTTGATGTAACAATATTTGTTTCCATGGCCTAAACATCATAACAAAATGATGATGATCCGCAGCCACAGTAATACAAATAATGTAGACAAAGAAATGATTGGCCTAAATGGAGAGAGGCAATGCAAAGCGTAATTACATTCATCGATAAACGAGATGTTTTTTGGACCCAGCAGCCCAAACACCCGCAAGTATAAAACCCGTTGGGAACAAATGGCATTTGCTGAAGCAAGAATGAGAATAATGATATCATAAGGTATAAGGCGCGATTAGTAGCACAAGGTTTCTCACAAAGACCTGACATTGACTACGAGGAAACATATTCACCTGTTATGGACGCAATCACATTTTGCTTTTTGATAAGTTTAGCAGTATCTGAAGAACTTGATATGCCTTCATTGATGTTAATACCGCATATTTATATATCCATAGACAAGGATATACACATGAAGATCCCCGATGATTTAAACCGTCTCAAGCGCTAGTACAAAACCCGTAAAGATGTTCATCAATTAAGCTACAAAGATCTTTGTACGGATTAAAACAATCCCACGCATGTGGTACATCAGCCTAGGTGAATATTTATTAAAAGAAGGGTATGTGGAATAACCCTATATGTCCATGCCATTAAGAAATCGAAATCTGGATGGTAATTATTGGCCGCTTATGTTGATGATTTAAATTCGTTTGAACTCTCAAGAGCTCACAAAATAGCATAATATTTAAAGAAAGAATTTGAAATGAAAGATCTCGAAAAACAAAATTTCAGACGCACTGCTAGACGTAGCATTTTCCAAACAGTAGTGTCGGGTTCATTAATCAACATATTAAGAAAATCTTGAAGCATTTAATTTGGATAAAGCACATCCATTAAGCTCCCTATGGTTGTTAGATCACTTGATGTGAAAATGACCCATTTCATTCCTCAGGAAAAGGGTGAGGAATTACTCGGTCCTAAAGTACCATATCTTAGTGTCATCATGCACTATGTATTCAAGTAACTGTACAAGACCGATATTGCTTTTCGTTAATTTATTAGCCAGGCACGCTCCGCCTAAACCGTAAGACATCGGAACCAGACAAACATATATTACGCTTATCTCAACGTAACTACGTATATGGGCCATTCTATTCAAATAAGTCAAAAGCAAACTACTCTGATATGCAGATGCAGTGGATATCTTTCTGGGAGGCGCATAAAGCTAGATCACAAACCGGGTATGTTTTTAACTACAATGGAACTGCTATCTCATGGAGATCTGTCAATCAGACAATGGTGGCTACATCATCAAATCATTCAAAAATTATTACAAGTCGTGAATGCATATGCCTTAGATCGATGATCCACCATATATTCAAGGATCATGTGGGCTCTCCACAAAGACAAGCCAACAATATTATTTGAAGACAATGCTGCATTTAATGTACGACCAAAGGAGGTTACATCAAAGGAGATCAAACTAAACACATTTTACCAAAATTTTCTATACACGAGCTTCGTTAAGAATGGGTGAAATTGATGTACAGCAATGCATCAAGTGATAACTGGCGATCTATTCACAAAGGCATTAATTAATTTCAACGTTCAAAAAATTAATTTACAAGGTTGGAATGCGAAAAGTAAAGGATGTTGACATGAGGAGGAGCATGACAGAAAATTAGTGTACTGCACTCTTTTTTCCTTCGTCCAGATTTTGTCCCACTGGGTTTTACTGGCAAGGTTTTTAACGAGGCAGTCCTAATATTTTTTATTTATAACTATCATTCAAGGGGGAGTGTTAAGAATGTGATTCCATAGTCACGACAACGGACTAGCCGCCTTCAAGATAGTGAATGCATAGTTATAAATAGTAATCATATTGAATATTATATATATGTCTCAATTCCTTATGAAATATATCATTGGAAATCGGAATAAAATAATTATCTGAAATCTCTCTCTCTCTTCTCTGGTCTCGAAATTTCAAATTTTAGCCTAATTTCAAGCAGTTTATAAATAAAAAAAGAGTTAGAACATGTTGCTTACATTTTTTGTTACGAAAAAAAGAGAATAATTTAAAACACAAGCTATGGTTATGAAAAAGCAGAGAATACAAAAATATTGAATTTAAAGAACAAAATTCTAATCCCCATCATTCTCCACATTTCAAGACCCAAACCCCATGAGATCACGACTCGTAAGCCCCAAATGCCCAAATCGTATTATGGAAAAACTCCATAAGAAAAAAAAAAAAAAAAATATATATATATATATATATATATATATATATATATATATATATATATATATATATATATATAATATTTTTGCATGTTATTATTATATAATATAGTAGCACTGGATAGAAATGTTTGCAATGCAGACGATACAGCAGCTTTTTCATCCTCTTCCTTTCCCTTTTTTTATTTTTTTTAAATATTATATAATTAATAAAAAGTCTGAGTTGGGAAATCCAAGACATGAAAAGAAGTGACGATCCACCTAAGACTTAAAAGGCCAAATCAACAAATAATATCGGGACCCATTACCTGCTGAACAAAGTTGTCATCCATGCATTCTTTCTTTTTTTTAAATAAAAGTCTCGAAGTTTGTTCATTTGTTCGTCTCACGTTGCATAATATTTCTTTTTCTTCTTTTAGTTTTTGTTTGAGAATTTATTTTATCACAAAATAAATCAAAGCTAAATTAAGAATTTATTTTTTACTCATGTTTTATTAACTTTTGAAACACGTGCTTACTATCAGTAAGGTTTTGTTCAAGGATAAATGGATAGGAGAGAATAAACCATTCGCACTAAATCATCAGAAGAATAAAAGGACAAAATACTAAGGCTGTTATAAATCAAAAGAATTAGAGAGAAATAAGGAAGAGACAAGAGAGAATTCGGGGAGGAAATTTCCGATGATTTACTCATACTGACAGTCTATTTATAGGTTTATAGTGAGAAGGCCAAAAGCCTCTTTATATAAATGATACACTGATGTACATAATGAATGACATTGTAATCGCATATATAATAAGTGATTCAGACCGGGCAGGTCATTATGGTCATTCAAAATCCAATATTTATAACACTCCCCTTGAATGACCATAACATCAAAGAACATGCTTTCATTAAAACCTTACTAGGAAACCTAATAAAAACCTAAATATGAAAAGAAAGACATTGATTAAAGTATAATCGCCATTAAAACCTTACTAGGAAAACGGTGGGACAAAAACCTAGTGAAGGAAAAGTACGATACTTTTAGTATTTAACGCCCCGATGTCTTATCTCAAATGTGAGATCTTGAGTCTCCTCTATTCCACTAAGGTGAGAAATTCAAGGTCAGAAAGGTGGGATGCCTTGTGTGAATAAATCTGGCAGGATTATCACTAGACTCCGACGGTTGTATATCAATCTCACCATTGTTTCTAAGCTCATGTGTAAAAGAACTTTGAGAAATATGCTTTGTTCGGTCTCCTTTGATGTATCCACCTTGAGTTGTGCAATATCTTCATATAATGTTGTTGTTGTGTTTTGAAATAGGAGGAAGACCACTAGAGTCACGAATATGTTGAATCATGATCCAACCACACGCACTCCCTCGGTCATTTCATGTATCGCTAATAACTCCCAATGATCGAGGAGGTTTCACCATGGTTTACTTAACCCGATCTCCAAGAGATGGCAAGATACACAAGTAAATACATATCCCGATTACATTTGAGCTTACGGGGATCCAAAGGTATCCTCGCATCAAGATAACCAAGTAATTATGGTTTTGGTACTTTAGAATAAAAGAACCCCATATCACTTATCCCACGAAGGTATCTCAACAAATGTTTTACTCTGTTCCAATGCCTAAGAGTAGGCGTTGAGCTATATCTTGCAAGCAAGTTCACTGAAAAGGCAATGTCTGGCCTTGTACAATTTGCAAGATACATTAGTGTCTAAATTGCACTAAGTATGGTAGTTATGACCAAGGAGCTATTCTCTTCTTTTAGACGAAATGAGTCTTTATTCACTTCAAGTGATCTTACAACTACAAGGGGAGTTAGAGGATGGGCTTTGTCCATGTAAAAGCGCTTCAAGACTTTTTTTTACATGTTGATTGATGGACAAAATCCCATTTGAAAATACTGATTCACAGCCGAGGCAATATCTAGTCTTACCTAGATCTTTCATCTCAAATTCTTTCTTTAAATAATTAGCAATTTCTAGGAGCCCTTCAGGGGTCCCTATTAGATTCAAATCATCCACATATACTGCTATAATTGTCAAACTAACTTATGTTTTCTTGATAAATACACATGGGCAGATTGAATTATTTACATATCCTTTCTTTAATAAGTATGTACTCAAACGTATCAGACTACATTCTACCAGATTGTTTAAGTCCATACAAAGATCAACTTTATTATTGAATACATACCACGTGGTTTTGAAAATTTTGTTTCGTGCAATGTAAATCCTTCGTGGATTTTCATGTATATGTTACCATCTATGGATCCATACAAATATGTTGTGACAACAACCATCAAATGCATTTCTAGTCCTTTCCGAGATCGCCAAATGTATTAAATATCTAAAGGTGATCGTGATCCATTACTCGGTGAATATGTCTCCTCATAGTCAATAATTTGCCCTCATGGAAAACCTCAGGCAACAAGGCGAGCTTCTTTATATCGCACGACATTATTTTCATTTCTTTCCCAGGCATGCAAAGACCCATCTATAATCCAACAAGCTTAACATTTTCAAAAAGTTAAACCATCGTCCAAATACTCCCTTACTAAACACCAGCTTCGCTCGACCGCTTCTTTCCATTTTTCCCAATCTTGTCGATTTCAACATTCATTTATAGTTTGTGGCTCCTGATCATCGTTATTTTGCATAATTCCTTGAGCCACTTGGAAAGAAAAAGCATTTCTAACAAGAGTATTTCTACGACCCCATATTTCTCCCTGATTCATATAATTTATAGAGATCTCTTCATTCATAGGAGATAATTGGTCGGCTACTTCGCTACTCTTGTAACTCCGTTTCAACCCTTGTAATGTATTTGAACAACAGAGCCGATCGTATCGTAATAGGCTCTTCATGAGTAATTTCATCAAACCCGCATTTCCACAGAGTAGCAACTTATTAGATTTTCTTCTCGAAAAGAATCTCAGATCCGATAGGTCTTCCACGCTTCGCACGTGGCTTAGATGTACTAGCAATAGCATTCCGAATCCCATATAGGGATTTGGCCATAGGTCGCAATGAATCACCGAATATGACTTTATCACTTTATTTCGACCTGAAAGCATCCGGTAATTGGATCCAAGATCCTCAGGAATGAAGGACTTTTCAACTTCTAATTCAGATTGTTTAGTACGCAGGATCAAGATGCAACAATGATGGTGTATTCCAAGTAATTTCACGCCATTTATTATAAATTGGTTTATCTCCAATGGCTGAAACATATTCATCAAATGACACCGCAAACGAGCAAGCAGGCATTCCCGTTAAAGCTCAAGGTATTATATAATCATGTAGAACTAAAAACCTACATAAATACCCAATCACGCCGAGGATCCATTTTGGAACGTTATTCGGGAGGAATAGGAACATAAACTGCATAACCAAATATTTCAACCAAATACATGTAAATGAGAAATATTCGTCGACCTGTAATTTGTAAAGGAGAAATCATGATCACCAATGTGACTAAGACGATCAAGTTACCAGCATGTAGAGAGCACGTCTCCGCATAAAGGTAATTTGTTCTAAGAGTAATCTGCCTAGCAATCCATCAGAAATGCTTAATGAAAGATCTCAAATACCCATTCTGACATGTAGGCGAGCAACAGATATTGAATCTCTATACCCAATGACATGCACAGTCATGAAATGCTTTAGAAGAAAATTCATCTTTGGTGATTATCCAAACGGATAGTTTTAATAGGATGATCGTGAAAATGTGTTCTGAGTTTGATAATTTGTGCAAGTAAACGAGCAAAAGCAAGGTTTCGAGTGTAAAGAAGGCAAACATGAGACCAACGAGCATGCACCAACAAACCATAAAATAACGAAATGGTCCACTAGGTGGGTCAATAGGTCCACAAATGTCTCCTCGAATACGTCTGGTAAACTGAGGATCAATTCACTTTCAGAGAAGAAGGCTCGTGATAAACTTCCCTTGAGTACAATCAATATAGTTGTAATGATTGTGACTGAGTATGACCATTGGTCAAGGAATGATCATTAGATCGTGGGAAGTATTCGCTTACATAGAGGTGCCTGATGACTGCTGTCATGCTTATAGAACAATGAGTGGTGAATTACTGAACTTCGGGTTCAGAATTGCATAAGATTCTACAATATTAATGGTGGTTAGATATAAATCCACATTCTAATGATCACTCTTTTCCGTAATACATTTTTGCCACGCGAGTGGTAGTAATGAGGAGAAATTCACTCAGTTTCATTACTCATTGTTTCTAGATGCATCCATATTCCAAATGGGATATCCTAAACTACAAATCAAGGCTTGATCAAGCTTTTGAATAGCAGATCTTATGAAGGTGAGAATACACCCGTAGAATAATAGTGGTTTTAATTTGAGCCGCCAATTGTCGACAGACCGAGGGCGTAGTAACACTAGAAGGAGCTAATGTTAATTGGGAAAAATACTTCTTTTCTCAGAAATAGAATGAGTTTGTAAAGACAACCGCTGCATAAATATCTCCAGATATTGACCATGGCAGACGTGGGAGAGGCATCCGTGTTGCTTCAAAGTTATAGAAAATAAGGTTTAGAAATTAAGAAAACGAAATATTATTGAAACATTGAAAACTCGTGGGGAATGGAATTACATAAGAAAATAAAGAAGAACTAATTAGAATTGACATACCATCGTAATTAATTAGATGGAAAATAGTTTCCATCGGGGTCCTCAAAGAAATCGAACATCAAAGCTGGGCAATCCATGCCACCTTCATCACCATGTCATCAAAGAATGACTTCAATATCCTTGCTCGCCAATGGAGGTTGCAGAGATCAACCAAATGTTTGGCCGTACGACAGGTACGTGACCAATGACCCGTCATGCCGCATCTATAGCAAGCATTATCTTGTTGGCGTTGAGGGATATTCTGGTCAGTGGTTGCTTGTGGATTTGGCAGCTTCCCTTTATCGAATTGCCTTTCTTATTTTGAAGGACCTGTTACGATTTCTAGATATCACTCACCACACACTTCATTCTCACCACCACGCCCTCGTCCTTCCTAGATCCGCCCATTTTCGCGCCCTGTTCATCGCTTACTGGTGAGGCAAAAGCAAAGATTTGCTTCAAGAAATGCTTAAAACTCAGAGGACGGAGATTGATGATTTTGAAGCAAAGCTCGTTATTCTTTTCACCACAAGGAGACATGCAATCAATCTGCATTATTTATAAACTCGACGCTTCTCTATATTGTCGTCATAGGAGCACATTAGAGGCGTGAAAAGTGGTAAAAGTTTTTTCGAGCATATCCTCATCAGTGATATTTTCCCCACAATGCTTTAACTGCGAACTAATCTGAAATAAAGCCGAATTGTATTCGCTAATAGATTTAAAGTCTTGAAGCCGCAAATGCAGCCAATCATGTCTTGCTTTGGGGAGTATCACTATTTTCATCAAGTATCGTTTTAAACTCACCCGTAGGACCAATGGTCTTTTTAATTGTATGGTATCTATTCTTGAGACTCTCATCAAGATGATGAGAGATCGAAGGAAAATTAAAGCTTTAAATGATCCTCCGCAGTGATGGACACTCATTATTTTCTTTCGATGGCTTCCTCCCAAAGTTCGAAGCATCTAAGTATTTCAAAGATCCAAACTAGATAAGTAGTTGTCTCTCAAATATCAAGGGCAAACAAATTCTAATTTTCAGGAGATTAGCATATTCGAAAAATAATAGAAATAATAAATTAATAAAATTTGTAAAAAAAAATGATCAAAATTTAAATAAGAATAAATAAATAAATATAGATTCTTCGTGAATTTAAAATAAATGACACACACCACCCTGGGTATTATAATCTTTGTAAAATTCTTCGTATCTTAATAATGAATTCTTCTAGAATTCAAAGAGTTTGGCAAAATTCATCTAGAATTATTGCAAAATTGAATTCTTCGGGAATTCAAAGTGTATGATGGTGAGTTATAATTGTTGAAAAGTAACAATAAACAAAGTCATGTGAGTACCTGGGGTGGAGCGAGTTTTGGCAAATGTTCGAAACTAACTATCGCTTCAATAGAGCGAGCTGATAACGTGTTATAAATCAAAAGAATTAGAGAGAAATAAGGAAGAGACAAGAGAGAATTCAGAGGAAATTCTGATGATCTCTATTTCATGCTGATTAGGCCTATTTATAGGCTTATAGTGAGAAGGCCAAAAGCCTTTACATAAATGATACATTAATTGATGTAATATACGAATGACATTGTAATCAACATATATAATAAGTGATCTTTAATCGTTGTGTCATTATGGTCATTCAAAATCCAATATTTATAACAAAGGCTTTGAACCGAAACTAAGAAAAGAAAGGAAAAATAGCAAGAAAATAATTTTATGTTTGATTTCACAATGAAAATATAAAATAAAATAAAATATAATCAAAATTCTACAAAATTTTATATATTTTTAAATTTTTTAGTCATTATATAATCGAGATAAACAAATAAAATGAGTTTGAATAAAATATATAGAATTAATTATTAAGTTTAAACATATTTTTTATCTTCCTCTAAATTCTCTTTTTTCCATATTTATTCTATTTTTTTTACTGTTTTCTTCCCTTAATACTTTTTCGAGTTCAAACGAAGACTAAAGTGGTGTTTGTTTTTTGACTTAATACTGAAGCTAAATAGCTTTCAACATTAAGCTATTTGTTTTTTTAAATTTTTTCACAACTTATTGTTGAAATTTTTTAAAAAAGTTCTGAATAGAAAAAATGAAAATATTTGGCTTTTTCTATTCAGAAAAGTCATTTTCCACAAAAATAAGAAAAACTCAATTATTGCTCAACAAGAAGAAGAGCTAGCAATATACACTATTAGGGATGACAACGGGAGGGTTTGGGACGGAGCGGTCCCATCCCGACCCGGCTCGTTTATTTTTTTCAATTCCCAAACTTGTCTCATTTTAAAATTAAATGGCATGGTGCGCAGATGGCACCCTAAACCTCGCCCCGTTTACATTTTATTTTGCTTTATTTTTTGTTTTAATTTTTTTATATTTGTTTTTTTATTTTATTATATTAAATTAATAATTTTCTATAAAAATAAAATATTATGAATTTTATAAATTATTACAAAACATTATAATAATAATAATTATTTATATTAAAGTATAAAAATAAAATAATAAAAATTATTTTAAAATATAATCAAGGCGGGACTTATTATTATTATTTTGAATACATGGTTAATATCAATATTCTAGTCCGTCATTCAAACAATTTACTTTTCTTACTTCACTTTATTTTAAATGAATCAGGGCCCAATCCATTCAATTTTCGAGATTGCACCCGCCCTAGAGTCATCGACAACTTATCACCTTAGAAAAATCTAAAAATTTCTCGCTTGTCTCGCACTAATTTAAACTTTTCCCCGGGTCACTAGATTTCTCACGAGACGAATTTAATCACACAATCCGCTTTCGTCATCCGAGATCTAGAGAATTTTCTAAGCTTTCCTGAACCCTTATGACAATTTATTATTTTATTAACATTTTGCCATTTTTGAAAATTTCTAATTTTCTCGAGTTTTACAAAGAGTAACAATACCTGAACCCGTCTCGGATTTGAGAAAATAAACCCAAACCCGTTAAAAACCCGATTAAAATTAAATTAAACTCATCTATTATATACATGATTCGAACCCAAAATAACCGTCTTGCCATCCCTACTCACTACCTAATGTTAAAAACAAACAACTTAATACTTAATGCTATTAAGAAGAGCCAGACTCGCTTCCGTGGTATCGAATTCCTGGGGAGGGGAGAGGGTCAAAGGGTCGAGAAACCAACCTGGCCGAACCCGGGGTTCAACCGAGGGATAGACCCTGCCTATGTATTAAAATAAAAATATATTTTTTCTTATATATAAACTTAATTTTCATTGAATAAAATTAAAGAGATATCTAATACATATTAAAGAGAGATAACCAATACATAATCAAAATCATACTTCATATAATAATAAAATTTTACGCTTAGCAAGTTACATTAGGATTAGACTTCGCCTATCTCCATCTCACATTGGGCTTAATTACTTGAATATCCACCGCGAATATCACTAGCCCGAATATCCACTCCCAAATCAAGCTTTCATAAAAATTTTTAAAAAAATAAACTCATTTAACTTAAAAATAAATAAATACATATAACAAAATAAAATAACACACAAATTTAAAAATTACTCGAGCGCCAACAATATTGAAAGTCTCATAGCATAGGGAACTGATTATTTGATTAATAATATTAAAAAATCAATAAATAAAAGTTAAAAACTCCGTGTTTTTAAGAAACTGGCGCCGCATGATCAAAGGAGGGAAAAGCAAGAACCTGGTAATCCAAGACTGCTCACAGTTACCTGCCTCTACCCAGAGGTGGGCGTGTTTTATCCTGGCTTTTTGCTCTCCCCATGTTTCGGTTGACCTGTTTGCCTGGTCCTGCTGACAACCTCGCTATTAAGTACTATTCACACAAGCTCAAAAGTTATATTCATGATTAAGTAAAAACAAATACCGCCAAGTGATTTACAAATGAACATATATATATATATATATATATATATATATATATATATATATATATATATATATATATATATATATATATATATATGCCCCTTAAATACAATCCTTTCTCTGCCTTAGACATAAAATTGGAAAGCGCCGAAAAATTAATTTCAAAATCTAAGAGTTATCTATGTTTAAAAACTATTCTCAAAAATAGTTTTAAAAATGTGACGCCTAAAACCTCGGGTCCGCTGACAACCTCGTCAACCTTAGCTGAATACTCGTGGAATGCTCCGCAACTCGACACTACTCACTAAAAATCTGGACAGTCTCATTTGTATTTGAGCTCTACCTAGCATAACTCCGTCCATCCATACACAACGACCACACAGGGTCCAAATGCAAGTAAAATAATGGCCACTTGGGCCCCTGTATCAATAGTCACAAAATATACACCCAACTATATTCCAATAGTCCAAGAGTTATAACATTTCTCTTAATACAAACACATATTAAATTTTATAGTTTTAATACATGTTATCCTAAAACATCAAGCCACAACCCGACTTTCTTCTCAAAATGCTCTAAAAATGAGCCGCCTTCGAACAGACCTCGCATTCGAAATAATATTCCTCGACAGAGTTATCGCCCAAAGAGTTGAATCACTCCAAATGAAGTTACCCCCACCTAAGCCAGACATGCACGCCCACGGAAAACACACATTCAAGTAAATGCGTGATCCTACTTGAATGTCTACATGACTAACTCCATGTCCCAGTCCTCACCGACTCCCCCTCACACTTTCCTAAGCCATGAATGAAAAAATATTTCATTCTTCAAACAAATCTTGTTGTTTTCTTTAAAATACACTACCAAGTGTCAAGAAATATGAGACTACCCTGAGGCGAATGTGTCGAGAACTTCCTAATAGTCATGGTCCTCATCCAAATGATCTGGTTTGATCGCTCTCCCAACCCCATTCTCCGAAAAATCATCCCAGGAATTCCCTTTCGCGAATCATGCTCGGCTTTAAAATTTATGTCATGCACCTTTGCCCCTAATTTATAGGTTACTCCTGCAGGCATATGAAAATGCATTATGCCTTTTCAATCATTTTATACCAATAATATACATAATATGCATATATTCTCAATTTTACAATCACATCAATACTGGTTCTGAATTCAGATCACACATCACTCAAATTAGCCTCATTTGAGCTATTCAATTATTGATCAAACATCACCCAAATTAGCTCACTTGAGCAATTCACACCATCTCCACGGCCTATACATACAATTATATTCCATATAATTTGCGACATCATGTTAACACTCAAGCATTAACCTATTAATTTCTTTTGATCAACCAACTCAAGCCATTCAATTCGAATTAAACTCATCCCACACCACATGGATCGTTTTTGGTCCAATTCACACAAAAATATTCATGTTACTATTCACGCACTATCCACGTTACTATTTACATGAACAAGAAAACCCTCGGGTTAGTCGCTCACGACCACTCAAATAGAAATTTTTTTCACTTGGTTCAAAACTTTGAGATCGAGAGTTAATGACCATTTCCTACCCCATTCACACCAAAACATGATTTAAATGAATAAATCACAAAACAAGCAACCCAAATAGTCCGTGGACTGTCCAAACGAGCTCCTAAAATTCCAACAATTCGGTCCCAAGTTTTGGGATCGATCAAACGGCCATTCAAGGTCTCAAATCAACTCAATCATCAACAAAACACTTAAACAAAGTGTAACTCAAGTAGGATAAAACCCCTACCTCGTGGAGTTTGACGAAACTCCAACTTTTTGGTGTCCACACGTAGATCGCACACAGGCACCAACTTTACCGAACTCATTAATCCGATCGCTCGAAGTTTCCAGGGAAATTCTTCCTTTCCTTTCTCTCTCCTTTCCTTTCTTTCTTTTTCTTTCTCCTTCTCTCATTTTTCCTTCTTCTCACACAATTTTTTCTTGTTTCTTCTTCCTTTTCTTTACTTGCTTTTTTGCTTTTCTTTTTCTCTCATTTCTCATCTCATTTCCTTTCATTTTCTCCCATTTTCCTTTCGCAGATTTTCCTTTCATTATTCTCTCCCATTCATTTCAAGATCGACCGTACGGCAAAGAGAAGTATGTCTTTCTCCCTTCCTCAAGCCAAATGTGTGACCCTCCATTTTCCTTCTTTTTCTTTTATTTCTTAATTTCCTTTTTATGAAATCATCCCATACATGGCTTAATATGAGCCATAATCATACTAACGCATGCGCTCAATGCGAGCCATTAATTTTTTAGTAGACCATGGCTCTTTCCAAGTGTCACACTCTGGTTCCATGTTGCATCCCCTGCCTTGTCAAAGGTCATCCCACACCCCATGCCTCGAAAAACGTGAAATCATGACCAATTTAATCCAACGAATTCGACGTGATAGCTAAATTTCATGAGATGATTCCACGGAGAAGTCCGTTTCATTATCCGAGATCTGTGGAAATTCTCGGATTTTTACCGAAATTACGATTTTTTCCATTTTGAGAAAATTGGAATTTTCTCTGGGTCTTACAAAAATATGAAACAAAGAATCACAAATTTTAAGGATTATGCCATCCTTTAAAGACCTAGACATCGAGTGCAGTCCCGACAATAGATATTCGTTACCATCTCAATTCCCGACGCCGAATGTATGTTTATAAACTAGGCTTAAATGCTCTCCATATTTTAAGTTCATGAGATGCTTTATGATGAATGATATGCAACCTTTTATTTTTCCTCTTACAAATATACGGTAAAAGCAAGGGGATGTGACGCCTCAAAACGGTGTCCGTTAACTCACCCGCCAACCCGCTTGAACACTTTCCCTTCGCGATGCTCGTGACCCGACATCTCTCACAAAAATCGGGCAGAGTCTCCTTTGTACAGGGAGCTCTACCCATATACAAACCTGTCCCAAACAATCCAATATAACATTTATATGAGTGAAAACGGCCTCTTGGGCCCATACTAATATACTCATCAACATACTAACTATAATACAGTTTCAAGAATTAGAATTTACTCATACAACATATATATTAAAAGCTTTAGTGCCTTACTACGACTACATCGGGAAACTGAAGTCAACATCCCTGGCTTCTAGCTGCCTCATGATGAGCCGTTTCCTCGTGCGGTCCCCGTGACCAATAATATAATCTCTCGACAGAGCTAATGCTCGTGAGCGGAATCACCCTAAAGCTGGGTTACTCTCCACCTAAGCGCATATGTGCACGCTCCAAAGTAAAACACACATTCAAGCAAATTCGCGTGATCCTACTTGAATGTCTAAAAGACCAACCCACATCCCGAGTCCTCACTCAACTCCCCTCACTCTATGCCTGCCATGTATGAGAAAACATCTTTTTCAAAACAATTCTCGTGTTTTGAAACTATACTACCAAGCTCGATAAAATACGGGACTACCCTCCGATACGAATGCGCCGGTAACCTTCCGAATAGTCATGGCAGTCCCCATCCGAAATTTGTAAGACCCGAAAAATTTCAATTTAAAAATGGCAAATCGCACTTTGATTACAAAATTGCCATTTCTGCTAAAAATTGGTAATTTATTCTCTAGATCTCGATGATGAAACTGATTGCACCGCTTGAATCGTCAACGGCAATGAAGACGTAAAATTTCAGAAAATTACGGCAATGAATTTACATCGCTAAGATCGCGTCGGGCGCCAGAATGATTTTTGATGCGACTAAAGTCAGCAGGATAACACGCACTACGTGCCATAAGTGGTACGAGTAGAGAACGATGAAATGATTTACTCGGAGATAATGGTTACTAAACTCGAAAAGTATGACATAAATGTCATTTTTTGAATTTGCTTTTAAATGAACTAAAAGACAAATACTTAATAAGTGGTTGTCTTCTTCAAAATAGGCCAAAAGCAACGCGAGAGCAAAAGGCGATTTAGACGTAGCCACATGGTTTTTGGAGTGAGAAGGTTAGACTTCTCTCTAGAATCGTGGAAGATCCGACCGTCGGCAAATACGAGACAAGAGGCAAAGCCGCTTCACGCATCGTGCCTACGCGCTGGTCCTGGTTTCATAAGCTGACAACCCGGCAGAGTAACCCTACTAGGTTTGTATTCTTTGCTTTAAGAGCTATGTTAATGTTTGAGTTGAACAGGCCTAGGTTGTTGACGCCCCAAATTCGGGGACCGAATTGTTATAATTTTTTGAGTTATTTACAGTTCACTGATCGCAGATGGACTGTGTGTGGGTTGCTTGTGTCATGATTTGCATTAAATCATGTTTGATATGTGTGAGGTCGGGATCAACTGAAATACCGTTCACAAAGTGAACCGAAAATCTCAGAGTTTTGATAGGAACAAAAAGAACGAGGGTTTAACTGCTCGAATTGCTGGATTTCACAAAATAAATTTTACGTGTTTTACGAAGAATTCAAATCGAATTTGTTTGTGTTTGATCATTAGCCCACGGAGCTAATTTTGAGGATGAAACAGAAATTACATAATTTGATTGTGTGATTTAATTCTTTGGTGTGAATATATTCATGTTTATATATTTTCATGTGAATTAAAATAGATTGAATTAAGTATACATAGTATTCCATATGCACTGGAACACCCTAGGACTATTGGAGTGAGTGCATGAGATGAGTCTAGAGAAAATGGTTCGGAGGGTTGTCTAAAATTTGAATTATCTGAGGGTTGTCTAAAACTTAAAATATCAATCGTCGGAGACGGCCCAATTGATATACACCGGAGGGTAGTCCACAAACAATATCAATCGTCGGAGACGGCCCAATTGATATATATACATCGGAGGGTTGTCCACAAACAAATAAACATAATAATTCTCATACGAGGCTTAGGCAAGTGTGAGGGAGTCGGTGAGGACTCGGGGTACGAGTTGTACGGTTAGACATTCAAGTAGGATCATGCATTTACTTGGATGTGTGTTTATTTTTGGGAGCACAAGATATGCACTTAGGAGAGAGCCCATTTAGTATGATTCCACTACCTAACGATACCACCTCACACGGGAATTTATTATTTAAGGTACAGGAGCGAACGTGATCTTCGCTCATCTTAGATACGCTTTAAGAAAGCCGAGCCAGGGCTTGGCTTATGATGTACCCATGTGTTAAAATTTTAGATTTTAATATGTGTCAGAGCAAGAGTAAAATTTTAACTCTTTTGCAACTATTGTATATAGTTGGTATGTATTTATGGGTATCGTAGTATACCAAGAGGTCGCTTTTATCCATATTCAGATTACTGTGATTACTTTGGACCGTCAGATGTGCTCTACGCAGGTGTTATATTTGCAGAGTTCTGCACAAAGGAGTATTCCCTACTCGATTTTCTGAAGTGGCGTCTGCAACCCTACATCCACTTGTATTCCCGTTTATAGGTAGTCAATCCACCCCGGGTTTGGGGCGCCACATAAATGACTGGTTTGACCGCCTCCCAACCCCATTCTTCTGAAATTCATCCCAGGAATTCTTTTTCAAAAACGTTTTCGCTTTTCTTTCATCTTTCATGTCACATGCACTCACCTAATTTCCAGCTACCCCAAAGGTATATGAGATGCATTATGTCATTTCACACAATATATAAAACACATGCAAATATACCATAATACATATATTTATTATTAATTTACAATTACACCACATGTAATTCAACAATATCAACTTATCACCCAAATTAGCTCAATTTCGAGCTAATTTCTACAATATCATCTCCAATGTACTCCATACACACATAATTATATTCCATAAAATTATGTCCTTATGTTAACACATTAAAATCATGTATTAACCTATATATTCCTTTGATCCACCAACTCAAGTCATTCTCTAATTTCTCAATCCATTACACAAAAATTAGCTTGCATGGGTTAATTAACGAACACGAACAATTCAATTTGAATTACTCACCCAAACACATTCTCTCACAAAAATATTTTGAGAACACTATTCATATTACTATTCACATGTCACTATTCACGTGTCACTATTTATGTGTCACTATTCACATGTCACTATTCCCACAAACCCACGGGCAGCCCACTCACCAAACGTCGGTTCCTCTTGGTGGAACCGAATTCCATACCCATTTCCGGTCTCCTACTCACCAAAATACAATTTATTTCATAAATGAAACAAACACCCCATATAGCCCTACACAGCCACTGATCATCCTTAAATGGGCTCCAAAAATTCTCCAAAAATTTCAACAATTCGGTCCCAAGTTTTGGGACCGATCAAACGGTCACTCCGGCCTCAAACCAACACAAGCATTTACAAAACACTTAAACAAAGGGTAAAACAAGTTGAATAAAACCCCTACCTCACGGAGTTTGTCGAAACTCCAACTTTTTGGTGTCCACGCGTAGCTCTCATCGCATAGATCAACTTTGCCTTCACTTCGACTTGAAACTCACTGGCTCACCTTTAGATCCGAAAAAGCAAACAAAGATAAGAAAATAAAATGATTTTCTCCGATCGTCTCTCTCCCACGCCTCATCTCCCCTTTTATTGATTTTTTCCCATTTTATTATTATTATAATATTATAATATTATTATTATTATTATTATTATTATTATTATTATCTTGGATACTTGATTCATATTGCTTCATTCGGGTCCATTTCTGTCCAAATTTTTTTATTTCTTTTCAGTTCAATTATTTTAAATGAACTTTAACTCAAACCATTTTCCGACTTCCGACATTTTCATAAAAATCTCGTCCTCAAGTCGGCTGGATGAATTTATCACCCGTAAATTAAAATATTCGACTGGCTCTCACTGGACAAACTTTCGGGTCACTAGATTTCGCGAGATGAATTCAATTCAAGGCAAATTCGTATCGTCATCCGGGAGATTTAGAGAATTTCCTGCCAACCGAAATTACCATTTTACTCCCTTTTTCGTAAAATCTGAATTTTTCTGGTTTTACATTCCCTCCTTAAAGGAATTTTGTCCTCGAAATTCGACAATCATTAATCACCACATGCATATGTAATGTGCACACTACCATGCATAAACCTCACATTTAAATCTTTCAATGATCAATCACGTACCTTCATCCCTAAACAAGAAGGGATAGGTGGCCTGATCGTGTCTTCGCGCTCCCATGTGGACTCCTCCACCCATAGTGCCGCCATAGCACCTCACTAGCCTCACAGCCTTGCGCCGCAAAACCCGATCACGGCTTATCCAAATTTCACACTCGGGGTTCCTTCAAGGTCCCAGACCAGAGCCAACCTCCATCTATCCTCAATCCACTACATGAGCCGGATCCGCGCATACTTCCGGAAGACTGGGGACTGAAACACCCCTGCACACCGACACGCCCCGGCAACGCCAACCGGCACGCACAGGCCTACACCTCCTCGAGCATCCCGAAGGCCTAGAATGAAACTTCTGCCGATAACTTTCCGCTCTCGCCAAACCCGACCACCCTCCCTTGTGCATCACCTTCAAGAAGACGTGATCTCCAACCTCGAACTCTGGGTGGTCGACGCCGCATCCGCATAACTCTTTTCGTCGGCCGAGCCGTGAGAAGACGTTACGCATCGCTCACCTTTCCTGGAGGTGTTCCTAATCCGATCAAGACCTGACGGAGCTCCCTCCCACCCTGGCCCAACATAATCTGATCTACGGCCTCCCATACAACGCCTTCATGGTGCCATTTGTATACTCTCCTGATAACTATTGTTGTAGGTGAATTCCACTAAGGGCAAATGCTCATCCCAGCTACCCGTATGATCCAAGACGCATGCTCGCAGCATGTCCTCTAACACCTGTATATAATCCATACAACACGTAATCCTACACAACCCTTGCTTGGTGTGTAAACGCTGACCTTCCCAAGGTCACAATCACTGACAATCCAATGGACCACCAATCTAGTCCATGTCATGAATGACATCCATTTACCGAGCCCTTGCCGGCTCAATAACACCCAATGAAATTTCCAAAGGGGTATCCAAATCTCGAGTCACCCTTGATTCCTATCACTCAACTCTAAGTCCTGCATAACCCCGACCACGTGCCATCTCGAGTCACTCCTAATTCCTAATACTAACCTAAGTCCTGATAACCTGACCGCATGTTTTCATTCCCGAGTCACCCTCGATCTCTCACTCAACTCCTAAGTCCGCGTGATAACCCGACTCCATGTGTTTTCATCTCTCGGGCAACATAACCTTTCTGCTAATAATCGCGAGCCTCTTACATCCATACGTAAATTTCTGACATCTTCTTCACTAGCTCTTACACCCACATACCTCGATAGCTCCTCGGTCTCTTACACCTCACGTAAATTGGGACGTCTCCTGGTCTCACACCACATAGAAATTCTGGATACTCCCTGCCCTTACACCACACGTAAAATTCTGTGATACCCCTGGCCCTACACCCACGTAAATTCAGATATCTCCCCCGGGTCTCTTACACCCACACAGTAGTTCTGGATATCCCCGGCCCTTTACACCCTATCTCCGCCTTTCTCACCTTAGGATTATTAGCCCTTCTTTCTCGCTCTACACACATAAATTCTCAAGCTCTCGATTCGAACTATGTGTCTTCATTGGACGTAATCCCAAAGACAAACTCAATCAACACTCACCAAGAGTGGTGAATGACCATACCGTGAAACCACACCCGACTCGACGCGATGTCTCCGCATGCACGCACACGCCAAACCCGTGACACCCCAACTCGGGTCCACCCCGAGCGTGACCTTGAAGATCTCTAACTCACAATCCTGACCTATTCAGTCAACTCTCACCCTACACCCTAGGGAAGAAAATCCACATTTGGTTTCTCTAAAGGCCTCAACCTCTATGCCCAAATCCATCACACAAGATGCAACAATAAATGAATATGATGCATCCAATTTAAACGCTACTCTAGTCAACAAGTGCAAGAGTAGAAATGTACCCTATATATCCGGCTGCTCTGTATGCTCAACCTGTAGTACCATGAGACCTCTGCCTAATAGGACTATCTCTCCTCATATGCCCAAGCCAAGCGACTGCAAATAACATATCGTCTCGCCCCGCCCGACCAAGTCCCTACCGTGAGTCCCCGCACCCGACCCGACCCACACCCCACCCCCTCCGGCCCACCGTGCCGAAGCAGCTCGTATAACACTCTGAATCAAACTCGGGGTTCCTCCGACCCGCACTGTGGTGTGGAGGAAATCGAACCAGACAGCCTCCCCGTTTCTACGCCTAACTGACCGTTGTCCCAATACCCTGGGATCCCTATCTCTGGGGGTAATCCCGTCTCACATGCCCAGGCTATCGGCATAAGTAACATATCACCTGCCCTGCCTGACTAAATGCCCAATCCTGGCCCTGGTCTTGAAACTCGTGAAGTGTAAGTCTTCGGGCCTCTTCCCCCGAATCCAAGAAGGTCGATCCTCCTCTTGCTACTAACACCGTGATCCCGAGTGCCCGAGCATCCTCGATCTCTCTATGGTCGTGGTCGTCCCAACCATGGAGTCCATGTCCCAGAGGGCGAAGTCCCACGATCCCCGCCCGAATGGCCAACTCACCCCATTCCTCGAATCTCCAACTCCGCCATGTCCGTGGCCACGTAGTCATCGCAAACGCTACCTTCGCGGAATCTAGCCACGCACTCCATCACATCTATCGTCCCCGCTTCAAATTTCTAGGAACTCCCGAGCCTTCGTGATGCCTCAGTAGCGACTGAAAATACTTACCCATGAACATCTCCTCGAACTCGCCCATGTCATTACCCCAGTCTCTACAGGTCCCTCGCCCATTTCCACCATACTGGGCCTCACCTCTTAGCCGAACGCAACTACCTAACCCGGGCCGGTAAGAGGTAATCTCCATAGCCTCTAACACCTTCAAAACCTGCATGAACCAATGGTCTCGCCAATTATCTGACTTCCTCCCCATGAATGCTCTGGAGGATGATGTGCCCTAAACCCATGGAGGTTACTAGGACCTCCCGACGAGTCTCCATATACCACCGTGCTATAGTCATCTCAATACCTACACTTCAACAAAGGCATAGTCAATAAACACTCGTGGCGCCCCGACCAAGACTCGTGGACGCCCTCTACTGCCCTCACACCCTCGACTAGCCATCTACACAGTTCAAATGGCAGTCAAATACAATGCAATATCTCTAAGGCGTACACAGCCTCGAAACACTATTCATACACAGAAATCAGTTCATACACAGTGTCCTTACATTTACAAGCAATGCGAGACAACTGATTCAACTTATCAAATCATTTTTTTTATCAACAAAAAGTTTATTTTCGAAAATTTTATTTTTTTCCAAAATTTTGTCTCATTTTATTTGATTCTATTTGATTTTTTTTTTTCGTCTCATTTTTTTTTCTCATATCCATCGCAGCCTTCCTCACATTTCTACATGCGTAAATTAAATATCAGATCCATACAACTCAATAATTTTATTAGTTCAACTTTAAAATTTATTAAAATTTTATTTCATTATCCTATAACCCAAATAAAATTTATTCAATTTTATTTTATTTATTTTCTTCTTCTCGTTTTATACACTGTAAAACTCCAAAAACATTTTCCAACACGTCTATGTGCAAATCACTAAGCACACAATCACTCAACGCATAACAATCCAAGTTATAAACATCATCCACACATCAATTCATCAAATCACACACAAAACACATGCATGTAGTGTTCTAACCTTGTCCCATGATTGTCTAGGTAATCACATACCTAACCCTAACATCGAGCCACACCCAAGTGCGGTGATGCTCTACACCTCATAACTTCGCCTTTGACCCAAATCCCCAAGGCTTCTCCTGTGTAATTGTATACCTAACTTATCAACACTAAGCTCTAGGCATTTATAAACCTAGCTCTAATACCAAGCCGCGGACGCCCCAAAATCGGCAGTCCGTTGACTATCCACAACCTGAAACATTCCTCGTGGATTTCAAGTGACCCAACCTCTCTCACTTAAAATCTGGCAGTAGTCTCCTCAGACGGAGCTCTACCCACATACAAACCTGTCCCAAACAATCCAATATAACATTTATATGAGTGAAAACGGCCTCTTGGGCCCATACTAATATAGTCATCAACATACCAACTATATGCCATAGTTTCAAGAATTAGAATTTTACTCTTATACAACATATTAAAACTTTTTAAAATTTAATACATGTATTGTCGTGAAACAAAAGCCACATCCCGACTTTCTTCTAAAGCTGTCTCTATGATGAGCCGTCTCCTCGTGCGCTCCCGTACCCGAAATCAGTACTTTCGATTGCAGGAGCCAATGTCTCAATGGAATCACCTCAAGTGGGTTACCCACCTATGCATATGCGTAATGCTCCAGCAAACACACATTCAAGCAAATTGTGGATCCTACTTGAATGCTCCAAAAGACTAACCCACATCCCGATCCTCACCGAATTTCACACCCTGCCTTGTCACACCCCCACCCCCTACTATCGCGTGTGCCAGCCACCCACAACTCCCCGTACCAAGTACTCCCAACGACTGTGAAATCCCGCGGCGGCCGTATTGTTTGTTTCAATCTCGTATAAAAATTTCACTTAAACTTCAGGATTTTATAAAATTTCTAAGAGTATACACCGTATATAGGACATGTCCCAAACCCCAGACACAATTCACATTTCCAAATATGGCAACCAACAACATTCTTTCAAAAAGTGAGCCCCAAGCCCACATTTTCACAAAACTATACTATGTACATACATATGTTCTATTATACAAATTCAAAGTATTTCCTTACATAAGATTATTAATTACAAGACTGGATACAAAAGTTGAGAATCCCCATTCATGCTCCAAATACCGCGCACTGCACTGGAAAATAGTTTTAAAATAGAAAATAATGAGTTCAAACGAAATTAAATGAGTGTATGCTTAGAAAATGTTTAGTTTTTTCGAAACATCAAAACTGTGAAACTTCCTTTTACATGATATTTTAAATATTTTTCTTTTGCTTTGCTTTACTTTAAAAGCTTATAAAACTCTCATTTCTTATTTGCTTAGAAGTTTATAAAACTTCTCAAAACTTATCTTGCTTGCTTGCTTTATCTTGCTTGAAAAGTTTCTTAAAACCTTTCACAAACCTTTTGCTTTAAAAGTTTCTCAAAACTTTTTCATAAAAACGGGAGCTTGGCTCAACCGCATGCTTTGAAAATAAAACGGGAGCCTGGGCTCAACCGTTTGCTTTAAAACTCTCCGGAAGCCTGGGCGACCGGGAACCAATGGTTGATTTTTTTAAAACTGTATATTATGCTTATAAAACATCAACCACTGAGGCCCATTTTTTGCCATCGCACTCTAGTGAACACGAAGTCTCTGGCACCAGGTTTCGCGGAAGGATCTGTGTCCGCATCACCTTTTCCTATGAATACAAATCGACCAAATGCCATTACCATAATTTAGCGCTTAGAGCTCATAACCTTATATACTCCTTTACGTGCCACGGTCTCCTTTAAATGCATGATATATGTCCTAAGTTTGCTGACCAGACAAACCAAAATGCAATGACGAGGATCCTAATACCACTGCACGTACTAATACCTCCGACCGGGTTTTCTTGTACTTCTGTGAACTAGGAAGGCTTGTTTTTCACAAACATTTGCGGCTTGCTTGCTTGTTGTTTCTTTGAAAATGGTTTTACAATTTAAAACCATTTGCTTGTTTCTGCTTGAAATGGGTTTAATTATTCAAAAACCATTTACTTACTTGTTTGCTTGAAAGATGGTTTTGAACTCAAAACCATGAAATACCAGTGCAAAATAGTTTATAATAATAATAATAATACACTAGTATATCTGTGAAAATGAGTTTAGAACACTCACCCTTTGTTTCCCAACTTGAGCACAACCACTACTTTGGGCTCCTTGTTTCTTTAGCCTATACGCAAACCATCACTTCCACAACGTATTAATCACCTACGGATAGCGTATAAACTTAACGTACTTCACACGCAAGTCACTTTAAGGTCACACAACATTCATATAAATTCAAATTAACAATTTACCCTTGAGCACTAAAAGAAACCCCTAACAAAAAACCACTCATTTTGGTAACTTTTTTTCCAACAATACTCTATGGACTTTATTACCCAAAATTTATTCAAAAGGTCTTCAAAAATTATGAAACTCTCCAGATCAGTCCTTTATATATCCAATGACATCTCTTTAAAATTTCAATGTAAAATTCCTTCTCTAAGGCCCCAACCATAACACAGCATAGTATGTTTTTATCTCCAAACTCACTGAATCACCTACTGTTATCCTTGATTTCTGGAATCTTAACTCCATAAATTGGAAATGGTTTCTTCACTCATTTGAAGCTATTATTCTAAGGTTTCTTCTCCAATTGGAATCACCTAATTTGGATCACCAAAACTCAAGTTATTGTATTTTACATCTAGATGACTCAATTTGGCATAACAGAATCTGCACATAGCTCCACTTTGACAAATTTTCTGGGCACTTTTGGCTTACAATTTGCATGCCCTTCCTTCAGATAAATTAATTCCCAAGTCTATTTACCCAGAATTTGAATCACTCTCAATTTGGATGACTTAAACTCCACTTATGCAATAAAACACTACAACCACACCCAAAACAGTAGTAAAATCAGTGAGCTACACGAGCTCACCTTCAGTCCATATTTGGGAGCCTTAGAGCTGGCACCTGCCTTGTCCCTTCCTATACATTTGTAGCTCTATCTCTTATGGTTCTTTACCAATTGGAATCAAGTCAGTTTGGATGATTATAACTTAATCTATAACCAAACAAAACAGTGGTTTTCCAAATTTTGACAGAATTTCCTTTAAACCTAACATTCTCCTTTTTACAACAATTCATCAAAACCAATATTAATTCATCCAAACCAACTTCACAACACTTGAATTGGTGATTTAAACTTTGCTACCACAAAAACCCTAGGTGAAAATGCAAGAACTCTACCTAAGGTCCTCCAATTCTACAAACCATAAAATTATGATGATTCCATGTTTAATTTCACCAATTGGGGTTTTTCCCACAAAACTCAAGAATCTCTAGGGTTAATGTGATCTTCCACAAAACCCTAGAACAAGGAGGAATTTCAAGTTCCATGGAAATGTGCATACCAAAAGCTCAAGATCAAATTACCTTATGATTTCAAAATGAAACTTACCTTGGTTTTGGTCTCCTTCCATTTCCTTTCCTCTTCTTCCTCCTCTTCCTCTCGCTTTGGCTCTTCCTTCTTACGTGAAGCCCTAGCCTAAAAATGCATAAATGACTTTTTGTTTGTCTCATGGCTATTTAGAGCCTCAAACTTTTACAATTTTGCAAGTTGGTCCTTCATCTTTAATTTTTTATGTTTTCAACTTTTCATTAATTGCAACTTTAAGTCCTGCCATTGAATATTGCAATTGTAGCTTTATGTTATTTGTAGCTGTACTCATCTCTAATTTGTTTTATGGATTTCATCTCCTTTTATTAAATGACAATTGTGCCCTTATTCAAGTACCACATCCCGGGTTTCCATAAACTTTCATTTCCTACTTTAGTCTCCAAAATACTACAATGTGACACTTGGTACTCTTATACACCTCACAAAGATCGCGTGATCGCATAATCTTCTGGGACTGGGCATTACATGCCTAAACCATGTATGAGAAAATATCTTTTTCAAAACAATTTTGTTGTTTTCGAACTATAGTACCGAAGCATTCCAGAAAAATATGGGCATCACCTCCGTGCGCTAATGTGCTTAGAGAACCTTCCGAAACAATCATGGTTCTCATCCGAAATGATCTATCGGGACCGCCTCCCAACCCCATTCTCCCCGAAATTCATCAGAAATTCCTTTCAAAACGTTGCTTTTCTTTCAATTTTTCATGTCATGCACTTACCTAATTTGCGCTACCTAGCATACGGTATGCATTATTCCATTTATACAATATAAAAGTATACGCAAATATACTCATACTTATATATTTACATAATCATAATTACACCACATGTAATCTCAACAATATCAACCATTACCCAAATTAGCTCACTGGTGCTTAATTTACAATATCATCTCCAATGGCCTACACACATAATTATATTCCATAATTATGTCCTTATGTTAACACATTAAAATCATGTTAACCTATCTATTCCTCGATCCACCAACTCAAGTCATTATCTAATTCTTAATCCATTACACAAAAATTAGCTTGCGTACAATTAACGAACACGAGCAATTCAATTTGACAACAATGTCTATGTCACTATTTACGTGTCACTATTCACATGTCATCATTCCCACAAACCCGAGACCTGCTTTTTAATAGTCCTAAAACATGTAACAAGCAATGTCAAGGCAAACTTTACTCACCAAACGGCCGGTGTTCCTCTTGGTGGAACCGAATTCCATACCCATTTCTGGTCTCCTACTCACCAAAATACAATTTAATTCATAAATTATGAAACAAACACCCCATACAGCCCCTACATAGTCACGGACTGTCCAAATGGGCTCCAAAAATTCCAACAATTCGGTCCCAAGTTTTGGGACCGATCAAACGGCCACTCACGGCCTCAAACCAACACAAGCATTTACAAAACACTTAAACAAGGGGTAAAACAAGTAGGCTAAAACCCCTACCTCACGGAGTTTGTCGAAACTCCATTTTTTTTGAGGCCCACATAGCTCCTATCGCGTAGGATCAACTTTGTTTCAAATTTCGAATTTAACCTACTATCCGATTTTGGGATCTAAAAAGAAACAAAGATAAGAAAAATAAATGATTTTCTCTCCTGAACGCTTCCTCTCCCACGCTCTCATCTCCCCCTTTTATTGATTTTTCCCATTTTATTATTATTATAATATTATATTATTATTATTATTATTATTATCATTATTATCTTGGATACTTGATTTATATTGCTTCATTCGGGTCCATTTTTGTCCAAAAAATTTTTATTTCTTTTCAGTTCAATTATTTTAAATGAACTTTAATCCAAGCCATTTTCCTCGACTTCCATTCTATAAAATCTCGCCCCGTCATCGCATTTATTACCCGGGAATTCGTAAAATATTCGTGACCGCCTTAAATCTGAAGTGAAACTTTTCTGGGTCACTAGATTTCGCGAGACAAAAATAACGGCGCAGTCCGTATCGTCATCCGAGATTTAGAGAATTTTCGGTTTTCAACCGAAATTATCGTTTTACCATTTTTCTCGAGTTTTACAAGGGAGGTGGGAAGCAGCTCAATTTTTCTGAAGAAGGGAATTTATAGCACAAGTGAGGTGGCATCTAGAACCATCCCATCCACCAATACACCCAAGAAAAAAAAAAGCAAGAGAAAATGGTTGTACAAACTCCATTTTAATTTAACTCTTGTATTCGATATCAACTTCAACTCTTCAATCACAAAGCTCAAAGAGCTAACTAACTTGGGGAGGAATACCAAACAAACGATTTTAGTCTTTATATAACAGAGAAACAATATAAATAAGTTTGAATAAACATATAGAATTAATATTGTTTTGATTTATTTTACTTCAATTTTTCTTTCTTTCCATTTTAATATCTAATTTCCTCTATTTTCTTTTCATATTTTTGGGTTTCAAATGGAAACCTTAAAAGGAAAAAAATAGAATAAAACAATAAATATTAAATATATAAATAAATTTTATTTTATTAATTTTTAACTTATTTAATTACATTTTACTTTCTAATAATTTATAATTCTTGTGTTTTTATTTATTTTGAATTTTATGTATAGATTCGATATCGTCAATCTGATTACCTGCCACTTTGAACCACATTTATAAAGAAAAAATTCATGATGTTTCCTTTCGTCATTAAGTACCACTATACCCGTGAGGCTCTAACAATGCCGAGAAAATTAGCTTGTCCAACACACCCTACCCCCACCCATGCTTCCTTCTTTTTTCCTGCCACAACCCATATTTTATTTATTTCTATATATAAAAAAAAACAGACTTCCTTTACAATTTTTTTCCTTTTATACTCTCATACCATTCTTAGTTCATTTAGGTTGGGTCAAATGACCCTTCTTTATATAAAAAACATGAGGTAGGGTTACCTTTTTCAAGAATCAAATTGTTGTCTATCACTCATTTAATCACATGAGTCTCACCCCATCACACCTTATTTCACACTCCAAGAGTCATATATAAATTTAATTTTATGGAGTTAATTTGTATAACATATAAATGGACTTAAATGCGACTTGACATTTTATATATCTTTTTAACAAATAATTTGACTTTTGATCTATAATCACCTTTAATCTTGGATCAAGCAATATTCTCATTATTGTGTCGAACTAATACGATTTTATATTGATAGCGTCTCTATTCGCTGCCAAGGTACACATTTATTTCCTTTAATTTGTCCTTATTTACTAATTGTATGATTTATTGGTATCTATAATTAATTGATTGATTGTCACAGTTTTCATAATCTGATTAGTAGAGATTCGGCTTTAGGAACAATGACAGGGATGGAGTACATAGATTCACTGAGTTGACACGTTTTGGTGATGACTATGTGGCCACAGATATGGCCAAGGTCAGAGATTTGAGAATTAATCAAGCCATTCATCTGGGTAGCATCAGGCCTCCCAATATAAAAGTGGACTCTATGGTTTATATGGGCTGGCCATAGAGAGAGATGGATGATGCACAAGGCATTCGAGATGCGAGTGCCGGTGGGAAGAGAAAGGAGGATCAGCCTTCTTTGAGTTTGGGCTTAGAGGCGTACTGAAAAGCCACAATGGGAAAATTCTCTTCTAGGATCTAGGTGAGAGCTGGTCTGATATGGTAGACATATCGGGTTTACGTCATTCTTGACATAGATGAGCTCGACAACCCATCCGGTTGTCGTTGATTGTGACCTCGAGGCGGGGTTACCATGGGCTTCCACACGTCTTGGAAACAGATAAAGGAGTATATGCATGCGAGTGATGTGATAAAATTTTATCTAAATTGCTTAAGGGGAAAGAATGTAAACCCAGAAAAAATTTAATTTTCTCGAAAAGGGTAAAACTATACTTCATTGAAAACTGTGAAATTCTCTAGATCTTGGACACGCATCTAAATCCACCACGCCAAGCAAATTCGCCTCGAAATCTGAGCGACCCAAAAGTTTCTTCTCGAATTATGAGACAAATCATAATATTTTACGATTTTCTGGTGATAAGTCGCTTCGCGATTGCGGATCAGATTTTTACGAAAATCTCTAAGTCGAAATGACTTGAGTTAAATTCCATTTAAAATAATCGAATCAAAAGAATAAAATTTTCTGAGAGAAACGGACCGAATGAGGTAATATAGTTACGATCAAAATAATACCAATAATATAATATTATAATAATAATAAAAAAGGAAAAAAATCATAAAAATATGAGACCATTCAAGTGAGAGAAAGGGAGAGAGAGGCGGCAGTGAGATATTTTATTTTATTTTTTATTATTTCTCCTCTTTGCTTATTTTTTAGATCTAAGGAAAATCCGAGCGTAGGTTTCGCTGGGATTGAAGGCAAAGTTGATCTACGCGACGAGCCACGCGCACCAAAGTCGGAAACAGAGTTAATTCGAGAAACTCCAATTCTCAAAAGGGCAAAATCGTAATCATACAAAAATTGTACTCTTCTCGTTGCACCAAATTTATTCTCTAGATCTCTGAAGGACGCAAAAATAGATTTCATTGTTGGAATCTTCTCAAATCTAATGCAAGACGTCAATTTCATCGAATTCCGAGACGTTTGGAAAGCAGCACGCTTTTCGAGGTATCAGATTTCTCGTGCCAGAAACGATTTTTGATGAGAATAAAAGTCATGATATAACATAAAAATTCATGTGCCATAAGTGGCAATGAGGAAACGATGAAACGACGGTCGGTATAGCCATTTGCTCACAAAACCGGAAAGAATGATGGAGCAATGGTCATTTTAAAAGCTGATTTATCGATAATGAGACAAACACTCAATAGTGTTGTCTCTACAAATGAGAAAGAAGCAAACGGAAAGGAAAAGGAGGGAAGATGCGTGAACCGAAATGCAGGATTTTCTGTGAGTGAGAGTCTAACTTCTCTCTACATTTACGGGCGATCCGATCGTCAGAATTCTTCGGGACAAGAAGGAAAGCTGTTCTACGCGGAGAGGCCTACGCGTGGGCTCCGGTTTTAGGGAGTTTTGTCAAACTCCGAGAGGTAGGGGTTTCTCCCTACTTGGGTTTTATTCTTTATTTAAGTACTTTGTTAATGTTTGAGTTGAATGAGGTCGTGAGGGGCCGTTTGATCGGTCCCAAATCTTGGGACCGAATTGTTATAATTTTTGAAACCCAAATGGTGCAGCCCGTGACTGTCCACGGCTGAATTGGGTTGTTAATTGTGCATTTATGTGTTAATGCATGCTTTGATGCGATGGAGGCCTAAACATTACAAATCGTCACTGTTTCAACCGATGATTGGTGATTTGCCGGGAATAGTAACCGAGGGTTTCACTATTCCTAAGAATTGTGTTCACAAAATAATTTTTGTGAAATAATGTGTTTGGTCGAGTGATTCAAATTGAATTGCTCGTGTTTGATCATTAGCCCAAGTGAGCTAATTTTTGGTGTATGGAAATGTGAAATTGCATAACATGATTGTGTGATTTAAATTATGTGAATATATGAATATTATATATTTGCATGTTATAGAATTGAAATGGAATTGGCATCATGCATCTATATGCACTGGGGCACCAGACGACAGGAGCGAGTGCATGAGGTAATTCTTTAGAGAATGGTTCTGGTGGTTGTCTAAAAAATAATGAATATCGAGGGTAGTCCAAATAAAACATCAACTGGGTCGGAGTTGGCCCAACTGATATACATCTGAGGGTAGTCCATACATATTATCAATCATCTGAGACGGGGTCCACTTGATATATACACGGACTCTGTCCACAAACAAATAAAACTACGGGGTTCTCACGCATGAAAGTGTGAGGGAGCTGCGGAGGACTCTGGGGTATGAGATGAATGGCTAGACATTCAAGTAAAGGATCACGTAAGATTTACTTGAATGTATGTTTTCATTGAGCATTGCATATGCACTTAAAGTGGAGAGTAGCCCACTTAGGGTGATTCCACTACCGAGCATTAGCTCACCCCGTCGATATTATCTTACAGTAATGTAGAGCGTGGCGAGGAGACGGCTCATCCTAGAGATTGAGTTTGTGAAGAAAGCCGAAATGTGCTTTGATGGTTTCACATGTATTAGAATTTAGTATTTTAATATATGTTGTATAAGAGTAACTTTGAACTCTTTGAAACTACTGATATAAGCTTGGTTTATATCGAAGGATGAGTATCAGGAAAATGGGCCTAAGAGGTCGTTTACCGCACATAGATATCATGTGATTGATGTTGAATGAGACAAAAGAGGCATAAAATGTACTCAAGTGTAGTCCCCGTACAAAGCGGAGACTCCGCTCCCGATTTTCGTGATATGCTCCGTCACCCGACATTCACGAGTGGTCGCTGGTCGACGGTAGTCAATGGACCCTGGATCTGGGGTGTCACATTCACAAACCCATGGTGTGTGGAATTTTCCTACTTGTGTTATTTCTAGCTTAAAGGTCATGTAATGGCTTGGGATTGGCTTTTGTAGGTCAGTAAAGGCCTAAAATTTTAGTTCTCACTTCTGACCGAGTATATGAATTTTTAGAAATTTTCTAGATTGTTTTCGTATGCCCTAAGTAATGATCGTTGAACAGCTGCCGAATTTTCGAGACTATTTTTAGATAGTCATGACAGAATTTTCGAGATTATTTTCAGGCAGTCCCGGACTGTGTTGAGGTTTGGTTTTTCTCCCGGGACTGATGTCTTCGGGTTTTGTGCATGCTGCTTGGTATCACAATATTCTCTGACGAACCGAAGGGACCAAGAGTTGCCCTGCTTTTATATTGTCCAGATTTTGAGCTATTTTAGTGTTATTACTAGAAATGAATGACGTGAATATTTTTGTGAAATGTGTATGGCTGAGTAATTAAATGAATTGCTCAGGTTTGTTAATTAGCACATGGGAGCTAATTTTGGTGTAATTGATCGTGAATTTACATAACATGTTTTATGTGATTTTAATTATGTTAATATATATGCATGTGAATATATTAACATGAATGTGTTGAATTGCATCATGCATTTCATATGCACCGGGGTAACCTAGAAATTAGGGTGAGTGCATAGCTGAGGATCGACACTCGTGTTGGTGTTTGATGGTGTGTCAGAGTGACATCTGGTCAGAATCAACACTGCGGTAGGTGTTACTAGTGGGCTTGATTAATAAGACAACGTCCAAATGAGTCAGACGGTTAAGAGTAATGGAAATGCTCATTGCATTTCATATAGACCGGTGGGGCACCCAGAACAACAGGAGTGAGTGCATGAGGTGGTTTCTTGAGAGAATTGTCCTGGTGGCACCAACAACATTATTTATCTAGGTCACCCATATAATATCAATCGTCTGAGTCCGCTCCAATCGACATAAGACGGAGAGTTGTCCATAAAATAGATTATCAAGTCTAGTCCACTATTTATATCGAGGGTTGTCCACGGTTAAAAACAAATACCTTTGTTTGGAAATGGTTTTCATTCACGGCGTAACGTATGTTCAGGAGTCGTGAGAACTCGAGGCGTATGGGTGTAAGAGACCCAATATCACAGTTTTCAGATAGGTGTAAGAGGACCCTCGCTGCATCACCCTAAAAGTTATGTTGCCTAAAGAACACACGGTCATGTCATTACATAGACTTCGGGTCAGGTGTGATAGAGCCTGGATCGACTGGGAATTTGTCGCTTCCATCGACACTTGCATCGGGTAAACGAGCCGTGAGGGGCCCGATATCAATACAGGCTCACCATGACAATCACACACCATGATAGTTACGTGAGACGAGTCGGTGAGTGACTCGATATATTACTCAATGACATATCGAGTGATGGAGCCTCTGAGAGCCCTATTAATGGGCACGTGTGAGTCGAGTCTCATTCATGGCATGTAGACATTCAGACACGGGTATGTTGCACTTGACGTTGTTTGATTATGCGAATTACTGCATGCGCATCCCAGCCGAAAGAAATTGCAGAGATTATCACTACTCGGCCATTTCACCCCTGTCGTGATCCCCTTCGTGTACAAATAAGTGTATCCACACCCGTGATTCGGACCGCATATGAAGAAAGCCGACTTGTGGTTTTGATTTGTATAAATATGTATTAATGTGGTACTTTAATATATGTTGTATAAGAGTAAAATTCTAACTCTTGGAAACTATGGCATATAGTTGGTATGTTGATGAGTATATTAGTATGAAGTCAAAGATACTGCTTTCACCTCATATAATTGTTATATCGATCGTTTCGTGGGGATGTGTTTTGTATTTAGAGCTCCCGTACAAAGGAGAGCTCGCTGAGTTTTTCGCAGAATGTCGGTAGGTTACCCACATCCATGAGTATTCCGCCGGTTGACGTGGAGCTGTCAAATCTGACACCTTATTGGGGCGTCAATAACTACCGTGTGACATTCCCCAATGGGGATAACATGACTTCCGAATTTGGACTCGGTTTTTCTTAGGCTCTCATTTTCTTATAAGGAGTTACATCTTTTTCTTTCTTATTTTGTTTTCCCTTTTAAATAAAACAAAAATTAGTAACGACTTCAAACCTTTTTTAGATGTTTTTTTAAATAAAAAACGAGTCACGCCTTTTAAGTGAGAAACGCATCATAACCGAAAATGAGGGGTCCATAATTACTTTTGTGAATATTTTGAAATATATATATATATATATATATATATATATATATATATATATATATATATATATATATATATATAACAAATATAAGGGGACAAGGCTCCCATGGGCCATGGCTTATAAAAAATGAGATAATGCCTTTTTCCAAAGAATCAAATCTCAATAATCGATTCCATTGTCTGTCACTCATCTAACACTCCAAGAGTCAAAGTGAAGAAGAAAAAAAAAAGTGTAAAGATCAATGAAACCAATTATTTTATTTTATAATTTCTTTCCATGATTTATATCTCAACAATATTGATTACGCCAACGACCTATGTTTAGTCGGGTTTGTAGCACTTCGTCATGGCATCAGCAAAAATTTGAGTCCTAAATGGGATAGACATGTTATAATTAGTGATTAGTAATCAAAAAAAAAAATTGATTATGGAAGGTGAGACTTTTGCTTATTTAAATTGTATATATATATATATATATATATATATATATATATATATATCATATTTTTCTTATTTTAAAATTTAAAATATATTTAATATAAGCTAAATTATTAACTCCTAGTTTAACTAATGATTCAGAATTCGAAGTCTTACGAATGTTACTGTAATATGTGATAAAACATTACCGTCTTTGTGATCCATCTCGCCTCGTATGAGAATTAGTTTAGGTGCGATAGCTTAAAAACGGTTTCTGTGTGTACTCGTACTACTCAGAACACCTAATGGTCTAATAAAAAAATGTACTTTATATTTTATCATGAAAATATCTTATTATTATAATAGTTATGGTTGGAAGTTCAACCAGGGATAAGAGATGGATTTGAGTCTGGTGTTTACATATTCCCTTAAATTCATCTCATTATTTTCACTTGCTACATGATCCATAATAAAAATATCTCTTTTACTCCATTTTATATGCAATATAAATTGCTAATATCTCAAAATTATTATATTATATAAAGCACATTTTAAATTTCTTCAAATCATGAAATTTATATAGTAATGTTAACTTAAAATTTATTATTAATTATCAAATTTATGCATTTACACTTGCTAATTTTAACTAAAATTTATCCTTGTTGATTTGATTTCATAATCATCTTCATTAATTTTGAACACAAATTTATTTGTACCATATCCATATTTAAAGTGGTAAAGTGTACCTTGATAATCAAAAAATATTTATTCTGTAGGACAAGTCATGAATGTTGAAGTATAATCATAGAATATACTTCCGTTAGCATGGGCATATGAGACAAAATAAATAAATAAATATTAAGATTAAAAATATATTCCTTTCAAAAAAAGATTAAGAATATATTAATTATTTTAATCTTAATATTTAAAAAATAATGTTATACAATATTAACTTATTTTATCAAACATATTTAATTTACTTAATGATTTAAATTAAGTTATTAAGTTCTTAAATTAATTTCTCAAACACTTTCTTAGACTATTTAAAATAATGTATGAGATTGGTACAAATAATATTATCAGTATCATCTAAAGAACCATAAAGAAGAATATTAGTCTGTCACATGTGCTGGACACTGTTAAAGGGCCACAAAATTTCTTTTTCTCTTGTATTAATTTTGATGGACATTTTACCTTTTTCACAAACAGGTCTTTGTGGTGGGGGTGTGGGCCCTGGAAATAATGGGTCTGACTTCACTACGTACTGCTGCCTTTGGAGGTGGACCCATATATGACATTTCGCGGGTACGAGGCAGACTCCTTTTCAAATACACATCTATTTTAAAGTGAAGGATTCAAACATAAGTTTTATGTTTTGTCGAGATTGACCTTTACTCTGGCAGGTATTCAAATGGCTTCACTATTTTTGACAATTTCACTGATAACATTGGTGGGTAAAATAAATTAAAAGAATGCTTTTTACTTGTGTGTTACAAAATACAGGTCTCAAAGCATAACCTTTGGCCTAACCAAATTTCAACGAAGGGTTAAAACCAACAGTTGGAGCTTATTTTAAAATAATTAAAATAAAACTCAATTATTTCTTTCTCTAAATTTATCTTCATTTTCTTATTTACAATATGAAATCATTTCACTAATAATTCATTTCTTAATTTTAAAAATAAAATATCTAAAAGCAGTCTTCTAAATCATATTTTTCTATTTTTTATTTTTAAATTTGGAAATAAAAATTTAAAATAAACATATAATTTTTTTTTATTTCTAAATTTAAAATTAAAATACAAATTATCACCAAAACTCACAGGCTTTTAAGTTCTTATTTGCTAAATTAAAATATGAGTTTCTGACTTATACAAAAATCATTTTAAAAAATGAAACTTAAATTAAGTTTCCTTTTTATTTAATTACATATTTCGATTTTTATTTTTTATATTACAAAAAGTAAAAATATAATTAAAAATCATTTATATTTTTTGTTTAGAAAAACTATAGAAATAACAGTGCATCAAAATGATACCTTTCTATTAATTCTATTTAAATTTAATAATTGTTATTAAATTTATTACATTCAATAAATTAATTTTATATGACTTTAAATATAATAATTAAAATTTTAGCTAAAAAAGAATGGTTATATATGTGGTTGGTGTATTTTCACAATGATGAGGTCACTATTACCTCACTAAAAAACATAAAGGGTTAAAGAAAAATACAAGATTTAAAGTGTGACGCCCCAAAACCCGGTCCTGACTAAACCACAACTCGCTGAATACTGCGGAATGCTCCGGGTGACCCGACATTTTCACGGTGAAAACTCCATACAGTCTCCTTTTCAGACGCGCCTACCCAAATACACACTGGGATAAACCCGTCCTAAACAAATTAATATATCATCACATGAGTAAACGGCCACTGGGCCCATAAACAAGATCATAACAATATCCAGAAACATACCAACTATGTCCACAGTTCTAAGAGTTAATAATTTACTCTTATACAACACATATATCAAAAATTAGAGAATTTAATACATGTATAAAATCATCAAAGCCACAACTCGGCTTTCTTTCCCAACCTCGCCTCTAGGACTAGCTCGCCCGCACGCTCCCTATACCAGAAAATAATATCCCCATTGTGGCAGGAACTAATGCTCAAGAAAGGAATCGCCCTAAGTGGGCTACTCTCACCTAAGGCAATAAGAATGTTCCGTGTAGAATAAACACACATTCAAGCAAATTCCATGATCCTACTTGAATGTCTAACTCATCATCCGCACTGAGTCCTCATCGACTTCCTCACACCGCCTACGCCGTATATGAGAATTATTATTTTGTTTGTTTGTGGACAACCCTCCGATGTGTATATATCAATCGGTTGCCTCCGACGACGATATTATTTGCAGCACTACCTCCCGATGTATATCAATCATTGCCTGACTATCGATATTTTTTAGCTTCTGGACTACCCTCCGATAATTAACATTTGTGACAACCCTCCTAACTATTTTCTAGACTCATCTCATGCACTCACTCCTATAGTCCCAGAGGTTCCACCATATGGAATGCATAGCGCCAATTCCAATACAGTTTGTTCATGTAAATATATAAACATGCATATATTTACAAAACATTCAATTCACACAATCATGTCATGTAAATTTCATTTCATACATCAAAATTAGTCATTTGGCTAATGATCAAACACGAGCAATTAAACTTGAATCACTCGATCAAACACATTTTAACACAAAAATATATTTTGAGAACACTGTTTTAGGAATAGTGAAACCCTCGGTTACTATTCTCGAAAAATCACAAATCATAGGTACACTTAGTGAACCCGCAATTCACGGCCATTCCCGACCTCATCCAAACCAATACATGATTTAATACAAAATTTCAAGATTTAACAACCCAAATCAGCCGTGGCAGTCACGGATGCTCCATTTGGTGTTCCAAAAATTTTATCAATTCGGTCCTAAGGTTTGGGACCAATCAAACGGCCCCTCACGGCCTCATTCGACTCAAACATCGACAAAGTACTTAAAGAAGGAATAAAACCCAAGTAGGGAGAAACCCCTACCCTCTCTGAGTCGGAGGAAACTCCCTAACCGTACCCACGTGAAGCCCTCTCTCGCAGAAGCAAATTGTAACACCCCATCCCGAGAGAGTGTACAGTACATGATACTGTAGGGGTGTATAAGAGTACCAAGTGTCACATTTTAGTATCTTGGAGACTAAAGTAGGAAATGATAATTTGGTAAACCCGGAATTTTGGTATGAGCATAAGGGTAAAATTGTCATTAAGCAAAAGGATATGAAAAGTTTGAAAATCAAATTAGAGATGGGCCATAATAGAATTTCAAAAGTTAAATTGCAAAATTAAAGAGGTGAGGGTTAAATTTCAATTAATGGAAAGTTAATATAACAAAAAAGGAGAAATAAAAACCAAAATGTCATTTTTGGTCTCTAAAAGGTTAGGGCTTCACGGTTTGGAGGAGAAGGAGGAGAGAGCCAAGAGCAAGAGGAAGAGAAGGAAGAAGAAGGAAGAGAGAAGAAGATCAAGGTATGAACTCTTATATTTGGGTTTTGATATGAATCCTAAGGTTTTTGATGGAGATTAAGCCCTTGGTCTGTGGTTGTGCAAAAAGTTCACAAACCTTTGAATTGTTGGGGTTATGAGAGTAAAACCCCAATTGGGAGAAAATAAACTTGGAACCATCAAATTACATGATGTTTAGAAGAATTGGTGGACCTTAGGTAGTGTTCTTGGATTTTCACCTAAGGTTTTGTGTTTTGAGGTTCCAAAGCACCAATTCAAATGTTGTGGAGTTGTTTTTAGATGAATTCCAAGTTGGTTTTTGAGGTATTATGAATTATAGAAGTTGAATGGAGTGAATTGGCATCAAAAGTGGGGAAAATAAATGTATCTGGGCATTTAGAAGGTGTACCGGTACAGAACAGTAGTGTACCGGTACACTCTCTAGAAGCAAAAAGTGTACCTAAGACACTTTATGTGTACCGGTACACCCTGCTCGGGTTTTCCTGCTTCACCCGCCGTATTTTAGCCATAACTTGCTCATTCTTATCCGATTGGATCAAGTGGCTACGTAAAATAGACTTCAAGGAAAACCAACCAAAAAATAGGCATTGCCAAATTCTGACCCTAAGTGGCTCTAAAAATTCACTCAAAGTGGGGTTATGGTTTCAAATTCTGGTTCCAGCTTTGAACACAGAGTAGTCCGGTTGTTTTACCGCAACTGGTTCTTCTCGTGCTCCAAATTGGGTGATTCCAATTTGAGAAGAACCCTTAGAACCTTAGATTTAATATATTATAAAGATATAGTGTCAAATATGAAGTTAAGACCCCGGAAAAATGAGTAATACAAACTGTCCTAGTGTAATCGGTAAATTGACTAGTTGGCATGAAAATGCCATAACTTAAGTTGGGATGATCCGATTGATTGATTCCAATTCCTAAGTAAAATAGATTCAGAGGAATAAGGATATAGGAAATGAGTGAGTATTGTGGGATTAAATGGAAGTTATGGTTACGTAGCTGTGGCTTTGAAAAAATGTGAGTGCTGACTATCGGAAGGGAAACGGGAGCTCGACGGGAAGCAAGCGGGATTGAGCAGTGAACTGTGAGTGAAAATGATATTTTGAAAATTGAGTTTTTAAAAGTTAATGGTTTTAATGTTAAATTGAAATTTTAATGTAAATGTTTATGTAAATGTTAAGGCTTATGGAAATGTTTTATCTTGCATCAATATATATTTATATGTGTATTAAATATGTATGCATATGTTAAGATATTATGAAAGTTTAAAAATGTGTAAAGAATGCTTATGTATTTTAATGATAAAGTAAAGGATTTAAATGGATTTATAAATGTATTTTGAATAAATGTTTTACTGATGGTTACCCTAAACCCCCTATGACTGTTATAACTGATATCGCCGAGGTACCTTAAGCGCAAGGATTTAGAGGGTAAAGTTATAGGTTACTAACTGGAGGGAGGGAATTAGGTGTCTAGAGTAAGTAATATCCTTACACGTGATATGGTAAGGACTGAACTTATGCAAAGCGTGAGTTCTCCGCAGCAGTGGTTATGACCGAATGTGACCGTCTCACCGTCGCACCCGAAATCGTTTCTGTGTTTATTTCCCTGGGTTCCATCAGAAAGAAATAAAGAAAGAAAGTTTAAGGCATAAATGGATTTTAAATGTATAAGTATTTGTTGAAAGAAAGTTTAAGGCATAAATGTTTAAAGCATAAATTGATTTTAAATGTATAAGTATTTATTGAAAGAAAGTTTAAGGCATAAATGTTTAAAGCATAAATTGATTTTAATGGTATAAGTATTTATTGAAAGAAAGTTTAAAGCATAAATTGATTTTTAATGTATAAGTATTTATTGAAAGAAAGTTTAAGGCATAAATGTTTAAAGCATAAATTGATTTTAATGGTATAAGTATTTATTGAAAGAAAGTTTAAGGCATAAATGTTTAAAGCATAAATTGATTTTAATGGTATAAGTATTTATTGAAAGAAAGTTTAAGGCATAAATGTTTAAAGCATAAATTGATTTCCATGGTATAAGTATTTATTGAAAGAAAGTTTAAGGCATAAATGTTTAAGGTATAAATGGATTTTAATTGTATAAGACAGACATTTTGATATACTCGAAAATGTTATCTTAGTGAAAATGTACACTCACTGCCTTTAGCTCATTCTTTCCATATATTTAAAAAAAAACATTTTCAGACTCCAAGACAAAGGGCCAAAGCAGAGTACTTCTCCCCGTGCAAAGGAGTCGAGCCATTGATGAGACGACGACCGTGGATTTCATTGTATATAATTTTGCATATTGTTTATGTTGAATATTTTGTTATGTATATGTATATGTATAAAGTTGAAAAGAACTACGTACTTTGATCCTCAAAGGAAGAGAAATGAGGGCGGCTCGCTTTAATTCCGGCTCGCTCTTCCAAATCTTCGATAAAATGTGTATGGAATTGAAGAAGGTTTAAATGTTTTGATGATTTGAAGTAAATAAATGTATATATGTATATATTGTGTTTGATTGGGTTGTGGATGAGGAGTCTTAAAACGGAAGTTGAGAAGTTGAGGATTGAAAGATTAGAAGTGTTTTGAAATGTTTTCGCAAGTTTTGGGGAAGTCCGAAAAACATAGGAAACTCTGGCCAATTTTTCTGAAAAATCCAAGTGTTTGAAAAACAAAAGAAAAGAAAAAAAAATTTATCACTTCGCTTCCGCATTATTTTCTAAAGATATGTTAAGGATTGAAAAGGAACTCGCCCATGGATTTTATTTGACTGCTTTTGAGGAAAAGTTTCTATATCCATTGAGTTTCTGGGAGGTCCCCTGCCATGAGGTTAATCCGGTCGGGATCCTTCAACGGTATCGTGAGCCACGGTTTTGAAAATGTTATAAAGATTTGAAAATTTTATTTTCATATGATTGTTTTAATGTTTTATTTGGTATAACTTATTTATGTGATTTAAAATCATATATGCATTACATGACTTATTGAATTTTTGAATTCACAGAAAATGCGTCGTCGAGGCCGACCCGCCACCAGGAGAGCTCCTGAGGCATTAGTACCACCACCTGAAATAACGAGGTTTCATTTATAGGAAATAATACTAGATCTTTTGAGTTGGAAGGTCTAGGCAAAAAGGAGTCTTGGACTTTAATTTGAAAGATTACATCTGGAGGATAAGAGAATAGTGTGAGTGAAAAGATCATAAATGTTGGAAAAGAAATTGTAGGCATGTGTAGATGAGTCCTACTCATCATCAACACCTTAGGAGGAATATTAATGTAATGTAAATCGACTTGTCCAAATGGAGTCTATTCGTCCGAATGTGAAAATCAAGCATTACTTCCAACATGGAAATGATAATGTTCTACACCAAACAGGATGAGCAATTAGGAGGACACGTGGAGATCGGAGCATTTCGAGAATCGCACAAAATGATTGTTGAAAAATTACTCAAAGGTCCATCATGGCTTGAAGAGGTTTGCTATAGGTCTAGTCCATCGATTAGACTTCACAATAGCTGGACAAATTAATACACACAAGTATGGCCAAAGTAGTAGAGGCCGCAGTTAGGGATGAGAGGAGCATGGGTTTGAAATCCCAGGCTACGCAAAGTCAAGGACAGAAATGGAGTGGGTCGACATGGGTTTAGGGAGGTTCCAGTAAGCAATTAGGGTTTTATGAATTATTTATCTAAACCTTCAATTGAGTTACATTAAGGCTTTAGCTATTAAATTGATATAATTCTAGGTTGATTTTGCTAAGAAATTGAAAAGAAAGAATGATATAAGGATTGTCAATTTAGGTAAACTTTGGATGTTAATGAAAGTGATGTTGTTTGATTGGTTTTAATTGATTTAATGACATTACTTGAAATGCTTGAAGGAATTAATGGAATTAATGGAATTAAAAGTTGAATAGAAAATGAGATGAGAGGGTTAGGCCAAGAAAGGGTTTAATTGGAAATGCATTGGTTTGATTTAGTTTAAGTAAATCAATGACATGGGATGAATTATCAAATATAATTTGTTGAAAGAAATGGAAGAAATTGGAAGAAATAATTATGAATGTGACATGTAGGATTTGGACCACATTAGGAGAAGTATGGAAAGCTGAGTTTCCATTGATTTTAATCAATTGAAGTGATTAAATGCCTAATGGAAATGCTAGAATTAATGTTTAAGAAGAAGAATTGATTAAGATATAAAATGTAATTTTTTGCTAAGGTGAAGGGCATTGCGGGTTTTTCACTTTAAGGATGCTAATGGCTTGATTTAAGGCTTACAAAGATGTTGTCATGAGCCTTGATTTAATTGGAAGTGAATTGGATAAGTTGAGACTTCATGATGAGGATGTTCCCAAGATAGCATTCAGGACACGGTACGGGCATTTTGAGTTTCTAGTCATGCCATTTGAATTACGACGTCCCAAATTAGCTTATGGATCTTATGAATACAATTTTTAGGTCACTAGATCACTTTGTTATCGTATATCACGACACTGGATCTTATCTTGGCAAAGTGGAGAAGAACATGCAAGAAAGCACTTGGAGGATAATTTCGCAAATATTATGAACATCAAGGCAGGCTGAAACTTAGTAAGTGTCGCTTTGGCTCAACAAAGGTCGCCTTTTTTGGGACACATAGTTTCGCAGAGGGGTCTCAATGGATCCAGAAGGTCTAAGCTTATATCGAATTGGAAACCCCTACGAGTGTTACAAGTAGGATAAGGAGTTTTCGGATTAAGGTATTACCAGAAGTTCGTTGAGGATTTTCAAGATAGCAAAGACTTTGACTAGGATTGGCAAGGAAAGAGGAACCGTTTTATGTCTAGGCTTGTCACAGAGTTTTGATGAATTGAAAAGGAGATTGATCCTAGCTCTCAGTACTTACATTTCCATCGTGGCAGATGGCTTTGCAGCGGTATTGTGATGCCCTTAGTATTCAGGTTGGTGTAATAATGCGTAATGACAGGATTGATATGCTTCAGGCACTGAAGAAGCATGAACAGAATTTTCCTACACTGACCTCAGCTAGCAAATTAGTATTTGGCTCTGTGATATGGAGGCATTACTTATAGTGGAGGCACCAGAGATTTTACGGATCATAAGAGCTGCGTATCTATTTACGTTGCATGAACTGAACATATGAGAAAGAGGAGATGGATTGAATCGGTCAAGGATTATGAATGTACCATTGAATATCATCCGGAAAGGCGAACGTGGCAGCGTATGCCTAGCAGAGACCCATGAGTACTAAGACCCATGAGTTCCCTATCGACTCTGGGCCGTGCATCTTCTCGACCATAGAACCAGTCCTGGGTGAGACCGAACCGAGCCGTATCTGTGGAGCATTAGCCAGCATTTCGTACGCTCCCGTAGCGACATGTGATTTTATCGCATCCAATGTATAGTGAAATTAGGTATATGGCACAATGGGAGGATGATGAAGAAAATGGAAGAATAAAATAGAATATGGTTTGTATTATTAATTCGCCAAAATGAAATGAGAGGGGTCAAGGGTAGTTTAGTAATTTCCATTGCTCTCGCATAGAAATCCTAGATTTACCTCACTGCTTTGTCCACTTATTAATGCCCTTGGCATTAAACTGCACTTCAGTACGGCTTTTCATCCATAGACGGATGGCCCATCTGAGAGGACTATACAGACTTTAGAGGATATGCTTAGGGCATGTGTTATGGAGTTTAGAGGGAGCTGGGACACCCATCTACCCCTGATGGAGTTTGCATACAATAACAATTATCATACCAGTATTGGTATGGCCCCTTATGAGGCTCTTTATGGACGGAAATGTCAACTCCAGTCTGTTGGGACGAGGTAGGTGAAAGGAAATTAGTAGGTCCTAAATTGTTCAAGTGACTCTCAGATAAGGTCAAGGTTATAAGGATAGATTGAAAATTCTACAAACCAATGTAAAAGTTATTATGCGGACAACCGTCGTAGAGACTTACAGTTCGAGATAGGTGACCAAGTCTTTTTGAAGATTTCACCTTGGAAAGGTGTGTTGAGATTTGGGAAACGAGGCAAGCTTAGTCCGAGGTATATTGTACCTTATGAGATTATGAGAAAAGTGGGACCTGTAGATTTTAAGTTGAAGTTACCCCTAGAATTATCAAGGATTCATGATACATTCATGTGTCATCAAGGAGGAAATATATCCCAGATCCTTCATATGTATTGAGAAAGCAACCAAAGGTAAATTAAAGGAGAATTTGACTTATGAGGAGATGCCCGTGCGTATCAGATCGTGGAGGAACATGTCAAGAGGACTCACACGATTCCATTACAGTTTCCTACAAGACCATAGCAAAGTGAATTTACTTGGGAGCCGTGAGTTCGCAGATGCGCCATCGCGACTTCTCACTTATTTTCCGATGAGGTTCCTTCTTCTTTTGTTCGAGTTAGTTTATTCATTTCGAGACGAAATGTTCTTAAGGAGGGATTTTTGTAACACCCTATCCTGAGAGTGGCAAAGATATGATAATTGTAGGGGTGTATAAGAGTACCAAGTGTCACATTTTAGTATCTTGGAGACTAAAGTAGGAAATGATAATTTGGTAAACCCGGAATTTTGGTATGAGCATAAGGGTAAATTATTATTAAGGAAAAGGATATGAAAAGTTTGAAAATCAAATTAGAGATGCAATAAGATAATAGAATTTCAAAAGTTAAATCTGCAAAATTAAAGAGGTGAGGGTTAAATTTCAATTAATGGAAAGTTAATATAACAAAAAAGGAGAAATAAACCAAAATGTCATTTTTGGTCTCTAAAAGGTTAGGGCTTCACGGTTTGGAGGAGAAGGAGGAGAGAGCCAAGAGCAAGAGGAAGAGAAGGAAGAAGAAGGAAGAGGAGAAGAAGATCAAGGTATGGAATCCTTATATTTGGGTTTTTGATATGAATCCTAAGGTTTTTGGATGGAGATTAGTTTCTCCTTTGGTCTAGGGTTGTGCAAAAAGTTCACAAACCTTTGAATTGTTGGGGTTATGAGAGTAAAACCCCAATTGGGAGAAAATAAACTTGGAATCATCAAATTACATGATGTTTAGAAGAATTGGTGGACTTAGGGCAGTGTTCTGGATTTTCACCTAAGGTTTGTTTTTGAGGTCTCCAAAGCACCAATTCAAATGTTGTGAGCTGTTTTAGATGAATTCCAAGTTGGTTTTGAGGTATTATGAATTATAGAAGTTGTATGGAGTGAATTGGCATCAAAAGTGGGGAAATAACAAAATCCGGGCATTTCTTTGAAGGTGACTGCACATGAACAGTAGTGTACCGGTACACCCCACCAAAAGCAAAAGTGTACCGGTACACTTTAAGGGTGTACCGGTACACCCTGTTCTGGTTTTCCTGTTTCGACCAGTTTTTGTATTTTAGCCATAACTTGCTCATTTCTTATCCGATTTGAGTGATTCAAGTGGCTACGTAAAATAGACTTCAAGGAGAACCAAACTTAAAAAATAGGCATTGCCAAATTCTGATCCTAAGTGGCCTAAAAATTCACTCAGTGGGCCATATGTGTTTAAATTTGGTTCCAGCTTTGAACATAGAGTAGTCCGGGTTGTTTTGGACGTAACTTGAGCTTCGGTGCTCCGAATTGGGTGATTCCAATTTGAGAAGAACCCTTAGCACCTTAGATTTAATATATTATAAAGATATAGTGTCAAATATGAAGTTAAGACCCCGGAAAAATGAGTAATACAAACTGTCCCTAGTGTAATCGGTAAATTGACTAGTTGGCATGAAAATGCCATAACTTAAGTTGGGATGATCCGATTGGATTGATTCCAATTCCTAAGTAAAATAGATTCATAGAGGAATAAGGATATAGGAATGAGTGAGTATTTTGGATTAAATGGAAGTTATGGTTAATGTGTAGTTGTGGCTTTCTTGAAAAAAAGGTGAAAAGGACTATCTGATTTGGAAACTGAGCTCGACGGAAGCAATGATTGAGCAGTTGAATCGTATGAAAAATGATATTGAAAATTGAGTTTTTAAAAGTTAATGGTTTTAATGTTAAATTGAAATTTTAATGTAAATGTTTATAAAATGTTAAGGCTTATGGAAATGTTTTATCTGCATCAATATATATTTATATGTGTATTAAATATGTACATATGTTAAGATATTATGAAAGTTTAAAAATGTGTAAAGAATGCTTATGTATTTTAATGATAAAGCAAAGGATTTAAATGGGATTTATAAATGATTTTGAAGAAATGTTTTACTCGATGGTTACCCTAAACCCCTATGACTGTTATGACCTATATCGACCGAGTACCTTAAGCCGTATGATTTAGAGGGCAAAGTTATAAGTTACTAACCGAGGGAGGGAATTAGGTGTCTAGAGTAATATCCTTACACGTGATATGCTATGACTGAACCCCATGCAAGTGTATTCCTCCAAGAAGCCAGAGTGGCAGGATCGGAATGTGGACTGCCTCACCGGGCTGACTGGAACTATTCGGGTGTGTTTATTTCCCGGGTTCCATCGAAAAGAAAGAAAGAATAAAAGAAAGAAGTTTACAAGTATAAATGGATTTTAAAATGTATAAGTATTTATTGAAGAAAGTTTAAGGCATAAATGTTTAAAGTGCATAAATTGCTTTAAATGTATAAGTATTTATTGAAAGAGTTTATAAAGGATAATGCTTAAAGCATAAATTGATTTTAATGGTATACATTATTGGTAAGTTTAAGGCATAAATGTTTAAAGCATAAACGATTTTAATGTATATTTATTGAAAGAAAGTTTAAGGCATAAATGTTTAAAGCATAAATTGATTTTAATGGTATAAGTATTTATTGAAAGAAAGTTTAAAGCATAAATTGATTTTTAATGTATAAGTATTTATTGAAAGAAAGTTTAAGGCATAAATGTTTAAAGCATAAATTGATTTTAATGGTATAAGTATTTATTGAAAGAAAGTTTAAGGCATAAATGTTTAAAGCATAAATTGATTAGTATTTATTGAAAGAAAGTTTAAGGCATAAATGTTTAAGGTATAAATGGATTTTAATTGTATAAGATTATTACTTTGATATATATCAAAATGTTATCTTAGTGAAAATGTACACTCACTCGGCTCCTTTAGCCATTCTTTTTCATATTTCAAAAAACATTTTCAGACTCAAGACAAAAAGGGCCGCAGAGTACCCTCCCGTGGCAAAGTAGAGTCGAGCTATTGATGAGACGACGACCGTGATTTCATTGTATATATAATTTTGCATATTGTATATGTTGAATATTTTGTTATGTATATACATGTATATGTATAAGTTGAAAAGGAATCCAGTGGGCTTTGATCCTCGTGGAAGAGGTACGTAGGCGGTCGGCTTAATTCCGGCTCAAGCCCAAATCTTCTGATAAAAATGTGTATGGAATTGAAGAAGGTTTAAATGTTTTGATGATTTGAAGTAAATAAATGTATATATGTATATATTGTGTTTGATTGGGTTGTGGATGAGGAGTCTTTAAACCAAGGAGAATGAGATTGAAAGATTAGAAGTGTTTGAAATGTTTTCGGTTTTGGGAAGTCCTAAAAACAAAGAGAGGAAACTCCCGCTAATTTTTCCGAAAAATCCAAGTGTTTGAAAACAAAGAAAAGAAAAAAATTTATCACTTCGCTCCGCATTATTTTCTAAAGATATGTTAAGGATTGAAAAGGGGTTCGCTTCCATGGATTTTTTGACTGAAGTGGCGGAAAAGTTTCATATCCATTGGAGTGCCGAGGTCCCCTGCTCATGAGGTTAATCCGGCCTGATCCCCAAGCCTTCTTGTCCCAAGACCACTCGCCTGGACGTCTCGATATTCTAGGAGAGGTCTCTCTAAAAACTCAAACCCCACTCACGCCGGCCTCTAGTTTTTCTCCCCTTTTTGGCTTTGGTTTTTGAAGAAGACAAACACTATTCGTGTTTTGTCTTTTGTGTCACTTAAACAAACTCAAAAATGAATCATTTGTCCTTTATTTTCCTGGGCTTTGTCATTCTACACTACCGGCCGTCCATTTTCATCGCTTTCTCTAATCATGCCACTTATGGCAATATGAGTACGTGTTATATGTGACTTTCGGTCGCATCAAAAATCGCTTTACTCAAGACCCGAACCGCGATGCCCTCGAAAAACATGTAAATTTCACCGCCTCGAATTTGACGAATTTTACGTGCTAGCTAGATTTTGCGAGACGATTCCAACGTGTGAATTGTTTCATCATCCGAGATCGAGAATAAATTCGATTTTTAACCGAAATTACAATTTTGTAACCGAAATTACGATTTACATTTTCCGTAAATTGAAATTTCTCGGGTCTTACATAAAGTGCCAACTGCCAAGATACAAATGTAGATGAGTGGCTCATCATGTTTAAGTCATGTGATAGAGCATGCAACGTTTAAATAGACAATGACATAGGGAGGAGAGGGGTTCCGGATTTGAGTCCTAATAAATCTAGTTTATTACATTGTAATTAAAATGTTTATTTGTCAAAAATTGTAGAGAGTGGGATTTCTAGAATTTTACATCTCAAATTCAAATTTTAAATGAAAATTATGTTTAACTTTACTGTGTCATGTCTGACAACCTAAAAGTTGGATAAATGAAAAGGTTAAATCATGCAAAACTTAAATATACATAACTTTCGTTATCTTTTCAATTTCTTCAATGTTAAACCTAAAAAATATATATTTATTTTAAAAAATAAATAATATTTGTGATGCCCCAATTCCCGGGGGTTCGTTGACTACCCGTCAACACGCGAAATACTAGTGGATGTCGGGTTACCCGACACCACTAATGCAGTAAATCTGGGCAGAGTTCCCTTTGCGGCAGGAGCTCTCACTCGATACATAACATGTCCCAACATCATAAAAATCCAAATACATGAAAGAAATCACACTTGGGCCTCCAATAATACTCATCATAATACATCAATCAGATCCAATAGTTTCAAAAGAATTAATCAATTCTTTTATACAACATATAATAAAAATTAAAATTCTAATACATGTATAAAACTAAAGCCACAAATCGACTTTCTCTTCTTAAGCGGCCTTTATGACGTAGTCGGCTCTCGCGGCGCTCCCAGACTTGGAAAATATAAAACGATCGATTGTGGTGAGCTAATGCTCAGTAGTGGAATCACCCTAAGTGGGCTACTCTCCACCTAAGTGCATATGCAATGCTCCAAAGTAAACACACATTCAAGCAAATGCATGATCCTACTTGAATGTCTAACTGCTCATCTCATACCCCGAGTCCTCACCGACTCCCTCACACTTGCCTAAGCCACGTATCAAAAAACTAATTTCAAACAAAGTTATTTGTTTTAATTCGTGGCCTACCTCCGATCTAAGTA
>JAEQBH010009316.1:0-164148 GCA_016808115.1 Tetrastigma voinierianum | reverse complement strand
GTTATGTCGCGTGTTTGAGCATTGTGGGCCAGTAGTACCCCTGCCTTAATGTTTTCCCTGCCAAGGTCCGAGCTCCGATGTGGTTGCCACATATGCCCTCGTGTACTTCCTTGAGTATGTAGTTGGCGTCTTCCTTCCCTACGCACTTAAGAATGGGTGCAGAGAAGCCTCGTTTATAAAGGGCTCCCCGATGAATGGTGAATCTTGCCGACCTCGCTCTGAGTTTGGACGCCTCCTTTGGGTCGCTTGGCAATTTACCATCTACCAAGTAATACCAGATGGGGTCCATCCAGCTCAATTCGGACATCATAGGGGAGACTTCTCCGTTGTCGACGCTTAATGAGGGTTCTGGAAGGTGCTCAATAGGTTGATCTGCCCAGGTCTTCTTGTGAGGCTGTCGCTAGTTTTGTCAAGGCATCAGCTCGGGAATTCTCCGATCTTGGTACATGTTTGACCTAAGCTTCCGTGAACTGCCATGATAAATACCTTTTTGGGGATGGGATCATCTTCACCTCGGCTGCGTAGGAGTCTTACATCTGTTTTACCACCGGTTGGGTCATTGCTCACCTCCATTGATCTATAGCAAGTGGGTGAGGTTAGTCAGGCTATAATGACCTCATGTCGACCTTGCTATTGGGCTTAGGTGAATACGAGGGTGATATTAGTATCATCGGAGTTTGGAGGAATTCAGGATCAATATACGCTGTGGGCGGTGGCGGCCGTCGATGGATAATTTCGGTTAGGTGGGTTGTTCACCGATTAGGTAGTCTCGTAGATTGTCTTTGGTGAATTCTATGATGTAAATCGCCTTTGCCATTGTCTCAGTTTGTACGATGTCAAATTCACTCGGCTCTCGCCCACTTCATCTGACCTTCAGAGGTTTCTTTGCTTCATCGGATATCCAGTTGGGACTTCGATGGTATGAGCTTGGAAGTAAGGTCGAAGTTTTCTGGATGTGGTTACCAATGCCAGGATCAGCTTTTCCATCTTTGGGTACCTCTCTTCTTCTCCCCTTAGAGCTCGGCTGCAATAGTAGACTGGTTATTGCACCCTGTCTCGTTCTCTTACCAGGGCGGCACTAATTGCAAAGTCTGAAACGGCCAGGTAGAGATTGAGGAGTTCTCCCTCGAAAGGGCTTACCAGAATGAGGGGAGAGCTCAAGTAAGTTTTGAGCGCAGTGAATGCCTCCTGGAAATGTGCGTCCCACTAGAAGGCCTTTTGAACGAAGAAGTGACATTTATCTTGGCCCTAGATACAAGCGGCTGTGTGACTATTCCTCACATCGGGCGTTGAATGTCTTTAATGTTTGACGGAGGCAGCATATCAAGCAATCTTATCTGGGTTTGCCTCTATTCCTCAGCTGTTGACTATAAAACCTAAGAACTTCAGTGGAACTCAGCATATTTAACTAGGTTTAGCTTCATATTGTAACTTTACACGGGACTTAGAAGCGCCTAAACTAAATGGGTTATGTGGAGCTCGGCTTTTATTTATTTTACCGACTATCATGTTATCCATAGCCTCCATAAATGTCCCGATTTGTTTTCTAGAACATCCTATTCACCGACCTTTGGTAGGTGGCTCTGCATTCTTTGCTTAGGGCATTCTCGATCAACGAGTGGTTACGACGGTGACCGATAGGGTCTTCTCTTTGTGGCTGGGGTCCCTGCGACATGGTTGTGGCAGGAAGGCGTCCATGAAGCCGAGGAGTTTGTGATGACGTAAGCGTCTACTATAGAGATCAATCCAAGGTAGGAAGCTATCCTTTAGTGAGCCACATTGATGTCTGTGAAGAATCGATCTGACACACTTAGCTGTTTGCTTTTGTGAGAACAACATTAGCCCGACCATTAAGGTACTCTATTTCTCTTATTGCCTTTACTTGGGCGGAGGGCTTATCGGCCTCTTCATTAACCAGCGCCTGTCTTTCTAGGGCTGCTCCTTCTCTTTGCCTTGTGGAGCTTAAAGGAGGTTGGCCATTCTTTATGAATTGATCAACGTCGGGTCCAGCCCGCCCCCATGTCTTCTGTTTCCGGGCAAATACCTCCATGTGTTAACCGCCATGAAAGCGGATGAGAGAGCTTCCTGTATCTTCACGCTAACTTGGACCTATGTGAAGAGGTGTTACGACGTCGCTGGGGAACATCACGTGAATTCTTACGAGGGCGCAGGTCGGGTGGTTACCTTGTCTCGCATGTCGAGCTCGTCCATGTAGATGTTGTCGACCGTGTTTTGCTTCATTGATGCTGAGTAACATTCCCTGGCTATGCGCTAGTTTCCTCGAACCATTCCTACTCCATTTGCAGTTGGAAATTTGATAACCATGTGATAAGCGGAGGGAACGGCCCTTATGGCATTGAGAGAGGGCCTACCCAGTAACATGTTGTAGGCCGATGGGGCGTCTACTATGAGGAATCTCACCGTTGTTGTAGCCTAGCATGGGGGGTCTCCCAGAGTGAGCACTAACTGTACCGATCCCAGGTGCTCTGCCACGAGAACCGGCGTTGAGCGTTGGTGGCTCTAGTTTCTCCCTTCCGATGCCATTTTGTGGCGTGCAAAGATGATATCGGTAGGAGCTTAAGTTGTGAGGACCTATGGATCGTTTTATTAGCTACTATGGTTTTTATCACAAGCAGGTCGTCATGGGGATGTTGGTAGCCTTCCATGTCGAAGTCGAAAAGATTCTGTTGTCATCAGAAGTAGGGAAGCTTGGATACTATTTGTATCTAAGGTTTCCCAGATGCGATGATGCGCAAGTGGAATTTTCACAGCTAAGTTGGACTCTCCACCTCCGCCAAACCCTCGGAGTGTGGATTTCTCTAAGGCGTTGATCTTTGTGGGGTTGGCTGACAAGGTAGTGGTGGCTAGATTCGCTCCTGCCCTTTTGAGGCCACGTATCGGCTGAGATGTCCATGTCGGATCAAGTATTCAATCTCCTTTTTTAGCTGGATGCAGTCATCTATTCGGTGTCCATGATCCTTATGGAACTCCACGATTATTTGGTGTACGTCTTACAGCGGGATGACCATCACGGATGGCCCCCTGAGACACTTTCATGTTGCGCCGCGTAGGACCTGGCGGTGGGGAGTTTGTCGGAGGGTGTGCTGCGGGGTGAATACCAATTGCCTTCAGCTGAGGTGGTCCCTTATGATCCCTGACGTTCCCTCGTCTTGTCGGGGTCCGCTCTCTGTTTTCTTTGCTCCTCCTTGGGGATCTGTCCTGTCTGCTGTCCTCAGGGCTTTGTTCTCTTTTGTCACCCACTCTTTTCCTTTTGGTGAAGGCCTTTGTAGACGGGAGGCTTCTTCACATTGATATACTTCTGTTTTGCGAGGACCTAGGCCATGCTTGCATGAGGGGTTCTTTGAGATAGAACATTAGGTCTTCAGCACCCCAACCTGCCATTAGAAAGCGATGCTGTGAACTTCCGTCGAGAATATCCACCTTTAAGCGACTCACAGTAAAACCTTTGAACATATGACCTCAAGCTTTCTTGAGAGCTCTGTTTTTATGGTCGGGAAGGTGATAACTTCGGCTCACGTGCGTCCTTGCTCCGGTCAAGATTGGAGGGACGAGATACGATGGAAAGTTATGTGAACTGATGAGATGGAAGGCCAGTGGGATCTGTTAAACCCGGGCCAAATCTTTGGGCCCTTCGTGTGATGCGAAACACGCATCGTCACGGAGTCACGATATCAGTGTAGTTCCATATGATTTTATACTGCGTATTGAGGTGGTGCATGGGGTCTTTTTGTTGTGGAATGTCTCGTCTGCGGCATTATGAACTTTCTTGGGAAGGGGAAGTGCGACACCCGGCGATGAATGGAATTAGGTTTGTTGCACGAGGCGTCCATGGAGTGGGCTCGGCCCTTCCGCTACCTTCCTGTAAGTGATTTAACTGCTTTGGATGTCACGAACCTTTGCTCCCATGACCTCTCCTGTTGATCCTCTCAGGGGGTTGGCTGAGGATCATGCTCCTTGGTGTGGCTAGTTTTACCCGCCTGCATCCGGCTTCTCGTGAGGGTCGAGATGTTGCTCTTCCCGAGATTAACGGGGTTTGGTCTTTTCGGGCCTGTCGCGTCTCTTGGGGCATCGTATTTACAGTAAGTTGCTCCGACTCAGCCGTGAGTCTTTGGTTGGTGACACGGGCGCCTCCACCTCGTGAGTGTTGGCTGCACGATCCTAGCGCCTCAGGGAAGTCGGTGCATCTCTGTCGCTGTGGTCTCTTGCATCAGCCCAGGATTAGGCGTTGCTCACCTTGTGTTCAAGTTGACACCATCGGTCGCTACAGAGGTCAACTTTATTTGTAAAGGCAGTCGTTCCATGGTGTGCCAGCTGATGATGTTTTTTCAGGGACTGGGTGGAGGCGTGCTTGGTGCGAAATTTGGTCAGTGACTCGTCACGTTGGACTCCTCTGCAAAAACAAGAAACAAAAGGATCGTTGAACCGCGATTTATCTCCGATGCCTGGTGATTCTTCAGGGAGAAGATCAAGCTGCCGGGAAATGATTTGTGTTAGTGCGCAGTGCCTTTCAACGATGGGTGGCACGGTATTTATAATGGGTCATGATAACTTTCTAGTTGGATGATGACGTGATGAATAGTATATTTTTTGTTGGGAAGAGAATGCGATATTCCTCGGCTGAGTGGGAGATTTTCTTTCCTTATGTGGGCCCGATTAATAGGGGATAATTGTTAGGCAATAATTAGGAAATATCTATTTTCACGATTTGTAGAATTAAGTGTTTTTAACTGTCTGGATTCATTGGGTTACCAGTATTTTAAAGGGGTGAGTTGGGCCCTCGTTTTGGGCCAGCATTTAGGGGATACCATTAAGGGTCTATTGCTAGTACTGGGTCCATTTTTACTCCGTGCTTAGGCTTTCGTGTAGAGCACCCTTCCTTATTCATTTTAAATACATCCATTTAATTTTTATATGCAATTGAAAAATCAAATTTATGAGTTTGAAATAATTTTAATATTGTATATTTCAAATAAATGGGTTTTAATATTTATATTAAATATTTAATATTTTATTTAAAACTAATCTATTTTAATGTATTAAGATTAATACAAATTTAATAAATATCAGGGTAGAGTTCTTGTTTTAAAAAAATCAAATTTATTTTAAATGTTATGTTTATTTATTATATTGTATTTATTATAAAAATATATATTTATATTAAAGATATTAATATTTTATTTAAAATCTAATTTATTTTAATGAAATAACTACACATAAAATTAAAAAAAATTGTAAAATAATGAATAATTTATTTATATTTTAAAAATAAATAAAATTTGAATTTTCATTTAGTAGATTTTAAAAATTAAAATAAAGGTTTTGAATTTTATTTAATAGATTTAAAATAATTAATAATTTATTTGTATTTTAAGAAATCAATTTTGAATTTTTATTTAGTGAATTTCAAAAGTAAACTAAATTCTAATAAAAAATTAAGAGTTAAAGAAAGAAAATAAAAATAAAAATGGTTGGCGGGGGTGGAGTAGGGTGGGAGATCAAACTAGTAGGAAGGAGAGAAAGAAAGGGAGGCTTGAGAGAAGGAAGGAGAGAGAAGACGGGAAGGAAGAGAGGGAGATCGGAGAGTAAATCACGTCTCGCGTGGGCTGATGCGTCGGTGTTTAGTTATAATTTGTTTGATTATTTTAAACCCATGTTCTGATATGAGCTAATTAGGATTACGGAAGTAAATTATAAGAATATTTTGATCCAAATGATTTAAGTTATAAGTGGGATATTGATTTAAACATGAAGAGTATTTTATCTTTCCCTTAATTTTAACTTTTACTATTTGGTTGACAAAACATTGATAAGATTAAAAATGATGAATAAAACAATGATGGAGTGTTCTAGAAGTGCTCAATTGGTAAAATGGTGGGATGAGGTTACGGGATATCCCAGGTTGGAATCCAAAAATAGAAAACCATAATAATGTATTATAAACTAAATATAAGTTTTTTTTTTTTTTGAAGAGAAAGAGAGAATAGAAAGTTTAAAAAAAAAAAACTAGGTTACCTTTGGCTTTTGATCTTTCTTTTGGTTACTCTATAATTATTTTTAATATTAATATATGAAAAATTAAAATATTTAAGTGACATGTTTTATTTAATTTTGAATAAAACTTACAAAAGTGAATAGTATTTAATAGTATTATGTGATATTAGATTGTTTTATTTTACATAGTACTTTGTTTTTTATTAGCATTAAAAGTAGAAAAATCAATATATATTCGTTTTGATTTATAAGAAATCAAAATATACAGTAAGAAGCATTTTCTTCTTTAAAATAAAATCTATAATAAGTCGTGAAAAAACAGAGTAGAAAAACAAACAATATGAAGTTCAAAAGCAAATTGTTTTAATTAAACCACGACAGTCCTCATAGTTTTTTCAACTTATTTTTGTGAGTACCATGGTCTTTAGTAGACCCACTACTCAATGGGTCCAAAGCCCGTTTGGCCCAGTCCGTCGGCCGTCTGAGACGGTTGTTTACCGCTCTGCGTAATGAAGCTGGAGGGCACCTAGAGAAATCAGAAGTCCGTGCGAGAGACGGAGTGCCTTCCCGGAGCTGACTTAAATTAACTCGTCTAGAGTTTTAAGTCCCTCAACCGGTCGTCCTTATACGTATGGGAGTTCGTGGAAAGAAAATGATACGAAAGGCGGAAAAATACATGAATAATGTTACCAATGGTTTGATATCCCAGGTAATTATTTCGGATGAATCATTGTGGAATGATTAATCATTGATAAGGAAGAATCAATACTTGATAAGAAATGAGAGATTTTATATACTTAAAATTATGAGATTTTAATCTAAGCGAGAGAGGTTAGGTATAAATTAGGAAGACCCCCGGGGAGGGTAAAGCGATTTCAGTGCGTATACTTTCTTCTTCTTAACTTCTTCATATACCATGTACTGGCGGCTTAATGTTGTGAGAGGCGGCCCGACTCCTCATCTTGGATCGCTACTTTGCGGGTTAACATTATGTCGTTGATACCCGGGGGTTGAAGCGATCGAGAGTAACAACAATTAAAATTCGTCTATGGGAGCCGACATAAGTCTTGTTTATAGAACATGAGGTTAACTAATATTTGTCTACTAGCCCTTTGTCACCTAGAACTCTGTCAATTCCCTGTGCGCCCCTTTTATCGATCCTTCGAGGGCGGTTGTAATGTCAACCCGATCCAGGTAATTCCGATGTAAAAGATCGGTGCTTGTTAGCGTCAAGACATCGAGGGAAAGCGGAGGGCGACAAAGCGGATGAAAGAGTTGCAAGGTCGAGCTAACCTTGCGGCGTGAGAATGACCCGATTCTTGGGCCAGTTGAAAAAGTTGCGACCTTGGAAAAGACGTGCAAGATAGCGGCCACGCTGCACAGCCGATCGCCCGCGATAAAGGGAAGGAGCCTATTGCTCCTAACGATGTTGATACCGTGAGCGATAAGTATCTTCAAGCGGCTCCCCATCCACTGAGTCTCTAATTCCGACAAAGAGCGCCTTTCGAGAAAGCACAAAGATAAATTTGTGGCTTTAAGCTGACCGCCTTTGAATCGGATTGTGGGCTACAGCCTCTTTGTGACACCCCAGCCCAGCTTGTGTTTCTGGCTGCTAGCACTTTCAAAGACGGCGTGCTTTAGAGTGAGGAAACCGAGGATAGTGACTTGGCTATTGGCTCATGTGCGATCCCTACCATCTTCTATCCTAGTTAGGATTTGTGGAAAAGAGTTGTGAAATAAAAGGGATCATTAGTAAATAAAATCGTATTTCATAAATACATCGGTAGCGTTAATAGTTACATCGTATTTCTAAGCGACGAAGCGGTCGATTACAAAGGGGGAGAAGAAAAAACGTGCGGTTCCCGGTGGGCTGCTTATTCTCATACTCCTTTGTCGCTTCGCTTTGATCTACCTCTACTACCATAACCTCAGTGGCTTTCGGGGCCAGGGGGGCACCCGAGGTTCGCAAAGAACTCTGGAGGAAGCGGGTCGGAGGAGTCGGGCATACCATCCGGAACCTTTGGTTGGTCTCCACAAATGTTGTGTTTGAACACACAACATCCGTAGCCATAAGAAAAAAACAACTCCAAGACCTTCTAGTAGTCTTCCTCTATGGCTTCTTTTGCTCCCATTCCCGCTTTGGTAGAGGGAGAACACACCTCATCACTAGCCACCCCAAGCTCTAGCGGGGCGACGTCGCTCAAACTCAATGGAAGTCTTAGCCTCTTGCGCTTGTTCCGCCAGCCTCCTCATGACCGCGAGCTTCTTAGACTCTAGCCAGGCCATCCTCCTCCCTTGCCTTAACGTCACCAGTTGCAACGGCAGCCAGGCGAGCAACCTGGGCTTCCTCTTTAGCCCCGTCCCTCTCCTTCTCCGCCCCTATAACCTTCTCTGCACCAACCTTAGCCTCTCGCTCCCAGTTCTTAGACCTAGATTACGGCTAAGGCTTGGTGCAGTAGCAACCTCACGGGCATAAAGTTGAAACTTCCCGACATCGTCCAGTAGGCGTGGAATTCCTATACTAAACAAGTCATGTTTGAATAAGCGGTGGCGACCTTTTGTAAAAGAGAGCGTTAGAAGAAGTCACAACCTTACAAACTCACATTCAGGTATTAAAAGTCAAAACATACCAGCTCATCCGACTCGTTAAAGTCATGGTTGCGGATGAGCATCCCGTCTTCGGCCACACGTTGGAAGGACTTCCTATCCAAATAGCCGGGGAAGGGGACGGAGTACTCCTCGGCATGAGTTGCCACCAATACTCGAAGAAGGGTGGGGTAGAGGTCATGCATGTGTGCCTTAGAGACTCCCTGCTGACAGAGGACTCCCAACTTGATCAATGATTTCTCGGGCAACCTTTGGTCAGGGAGCCACGTGTGGCAGAGGACGGTCCCAGCTCATCTTGAGTGTGAGAAACATACGAGCCTGGAATTCCCCGGTCAAGTAGCCTTGGCCTACAAGGACCGGCGTTTACAAGCCTAACCGAGAACGACAGCCCAACATCTATATCTAATAGAACCCCTCCTCGATTCAAACGACATTGGGGCCTTTTGTTTGGGACCACATCCTCCAGTGATACACAAGCCTCTCTAAATCTTGGAAGAAACACCCTCTAAAGTGGCAGGTGTGGGGGCTTGTTCGGGGAGTCCTTGTAAATTCTTGTCATGCTCTTTAGCCTCTTCATCCACGGGTGGGCCACTTTGTTGGCTCAGCCATATACTTGAGCCAAGGGTAGTTTCCCCCTTAGCACTTGTCGCTCGCTTGCGCTTCCGCGCTACAAACTCAGCAGTCATGCTAAACATGTCGTCCTCCCTCTCCTCGGCCAGGTTACTAGTGTTTAGATCAGCCCCGATCAAAAGCCCTCAGCCTGCTTTGATGGCTATGATCTTTCCTTCTTCTTCTTCTTCGCCTCACAGGGTAGGTTGAAATCTTGGTGTCGTCAAAGGCGATTAATTTGAGCAGGGCAAGGTAGGCTGAAGTTTCTTAAGCGATCCTCGACTTTAGGCGCAGTGGGCCCCGCGCCAGGTGCAGGATAGACAAAAAGTCGGCAATGAAAATGTTCCCCCTAACTGGCTTTTCTCGCGAGGGAGACAATTAGAATGATGTAACTTGGAAGGGGCTAGGGCCTAACTCCCTAAGTTCTTCATCTGAGAGGGCTCGTGATTGCCCTCCGCCTCAAGTAATCTCAAGCAGCCATCGATACCTCAAATTGGCTTCTCATTGACTAACTAATAGGCCATGTCTGCGCTTACCTCGTAGTCGAGAAAATGGGTATATCAAAGTGTAGGCGATGCGAAAAGAGCAGGCCCCATGGTGAGACGAACACAGGCGTGAGGATTAGTTTAGGTCAAATGGGGCCAGAAGGCGCTGGCGTCTCATACCGTGGCCGCTTTCGCTCAGCAATGACCCTTTAAGCCTCGGTCTTATGGGCGAGATAGATAAATAGGGTCCCGATCCCAGAAAACTGAAGTGTAAATAAAACAAACATCTACCAATGAAATATCCAACTGGTAGAGGAAGTTTAGCACACTACAACCCATCAAGATCAGAAAGACGTTAGGATGTATGGCGTAGAGGTCTTTCGGTGGGGGAGTGTGAAATTGTACACCAACGGCGGATGGAAGCGAAGTTCGACATAAGCGCTCCCGGGTGAAGTAGACAACGTTATTATCCCTCCTGGTGGGGCCGGTTGCTTTCAGGTCGGCGACTCTGGACTAATCATCGATAGGGATTTGAAAAAAGGATCTCAACTCTTCTATAGACATAGCAGCAACTAGGCTGCTTGTAGTGGGCAATTCTCGGGGGGTCCCCCTCTTAAGCCCAGCCTGACTGATAAAAGTCTCTTCCTGACCTCTCACCATACTACAGGCAAACAAAAAAAAAAAAAAAAAAAGGGATCAACTTGAGGACCTTAAAGCAGTGGAAGTGCCAAAACCCTAGAGAGATGTGAAATCCCCTTTGGAGGTTATGACCCACTAATAACCAAGCGTGAAACCGACAATGAACGATGGGGACACCCTCAAAAGAGGCAAAACGTTCTAAACACAAAATACTCTATAAGCGGCCCAATGATAACCGCAATAAGTGCAATCTGAAGCGAGTTTGTAGAAACTCACCAAAAAATTGAAAGAACCGAGGGGACTCAGTTGATCTACTTTGAAACAACGATTCATAGAAGCCTGGGAGAAGAATTTACCTTGGGTAAAAGACTTTGTGAAATAGTAAAATGAAGCGGCATTTAATCACCCATACTAGATATAGGGGTGAAAGCATTGACAATCTTGCATTAAGTAATGCCAGTCGAGGAACATCATGCGTTGCGGACATATTGGGAAATGCCTTCTGACACACTTTGTGATCAAACCTTCACTTCCATTTGATGTTGATGTCTGTATTAATTTTCCGATCCTTTATTCCACATGAGATTTGAAACACAATATTTTCCCCACGATTGCAAAGCACAAGATTCTAACCGGGGAAAGGGAATTCAATGAGTCTGGTAATTAACAGTGAGCACCATGTCTCAGTTGGGCATTGACCGTTGGCTGAATGACTTGGCTGTAATCTGAAGTGACCCAGACTCACTGTATTAGAGCTAGAGAACCTTTGCCTAGACGGGAATCAGAAAGACCGTTTGAGAGAGCCGAGGTGCCTTCAGGATACGGTTCAAGGCGGCCCAAGATCTGAGTTTTAAGTCTCTAGTAAAATGAGTCATCTGGCGTATGGGAAGTTCATTGCTGGAAAAGGATCACAGTCGCTTAATCACGCCAGATATTTATCAGCAGTTTCCCGATGGTGTCCAAATCCATTTATTTCACGAAATGATTAAATGCTTGATAAGGAAGGATTCATGTTGATAGGAAGAATCAATCCTTGATAAGGAATGGATATTTATCATAAAGTGCAGTTTTCTTTCATGAGAGCAAGGAGAGGTTCGTGTATAAATTAGGAAGACCCCAAGGAGAATTATGATCCATTCTGTATCTTATAGCTGTAACCTCTTGTGTACTGGCGACTTAATCATTCAGACGTCGCAGCGTGTGGTCCGCCCCTTTTGCAGGGTTTACATTCTGTGTTGATAAAGAGTTCAAACAATCAAGTATGACAATTTTTAGTGAAGGTATTATGCTATTTATATATAACACGATATTTATCTTTATATTTTGAATAACTTTTCAAACAAACATCTCATTTTATAATCAAGAAATAACTTACATTTTCGTTAAAATTTCAACATATTAGTTTTTAGTAAAAAAATTTTAACAATTTTAAAAATTATAAAATTGTTTAATGTTGTTTATCTAATTTCTAAACTTCTTAGGATGTAATAATATCTTTGTTAAAGCACAATGATGCTACCCAATGATAGCTCTTAAATTAGGTTGCAAGTATAATAGATTTAACCTACTCTCATTAAACATCGATTGGTTTTTAAATAAGATGAACGAAATTCGATTCAACTATTGGTATTAAAATTGAAGGTCGTGGATCAATAGTGGCTCTTGGAACAAGATTTTTGGATGTCAATGAAGTCTGACTGAGTGGTTAAAGAGTTGAACGGGACTTTGTGAAGGACTAAGTTCGAGTCTCTATGAGAACAAAAGACTTGACTTAAGGAAGGATCATGTTCGCGTCTCCATAAAAACATAATACTACAACGTCATAATTTCAAGTCATCATTGGCCATGGGTTTCTTGTGATGGGGGTGGGGTGGGCAATTCATTTGGAGGTAGAGCAACTCAAAAGCTATAAAGCCTTAAACAATGGGTTCATTGTGACTCAAAGTTAAATACATGTGAAATGCAAATTTCTTTTAAGGGACGGACAGTTCATCAACCACCAGATTTTATTTATTTATTTTCAGAAAGGGGGTAGGAGTCCTTATCAAGAGAATGACAAAGAAATGGTGGAGAGCCAGTAGGTGGAGTATAAATGACCTAGATGTCTTGGTCAATCTCAATCTACATCATTTATTAGTAATATCCCAAGTAGTCTAGAAAGAAATGCTTAAATTAAACCTACAAGAAGCAATTCATTAATACTGTTTTAAAGTTATGATAACTATTGAATCCATAAGGACAATATTTACAAAGGCCATGAAAATGTTAGAAAAGCCAATTCCCAAACTAAACAAACCGTGAAACCTGTATTTGGCCATCAGTAGATATGAACCGAGTTAAGAACATAAGGTGCCTAAATGAGAGGATAGACGTATCATAAAGTCGTGAAGATAAGAGTGTCCAAATAAAAAGTAGTAAGTATATACATCAGATTTCAACATTTCAATCAAAATCCTAGTAAAGTAAGCCATGGCAAAATTTGTTCTTTAGAAGAGAGAAAATTATGTATTTCCTTTTTTTTTATAGTGTGATATGTGGGGATCTTGAGTCGGACATGAATTCAAAAACTGGGAATAGAATAGAGGGGCATTTGCATTTTGACAGTTGAAAGAGAACATAGTTTCCACAATGAACCAGTACACTTAAGCAGTGGTTATAACATTTACATTTTTCAGGATTATAGTCCATATGCTATGAGGAGGAATGATAAACACCTTCACCAGAAAAGATTTGGAGAATTTGCCGGAATGGAATGGATTTACTCTTTGTGGTTGGAGGGCCCAGTCTTTCTCTGTCCACCAAGTCGAAATCTGTAGACCTCTGCTGAATGCTTGGTTGAATAGCATTCTAGTTTGGAATTCCGAAACAAATGGGAACCAAGCGAGGAAAGCAACTGGGATGAATAGAATCAAGCCCATGACTAGTTCATAACTACGAGCAAGTGTCTTGACTGATTTCCAAATTCCAGCTTTCACAACCAAAGGTTTGCAGGCCTGTGCAATCTATAAAAAACAACAAAGAGAAGCAGCGCAAACAAAGTTCAGGGATGAAACTAAAAGAACAAGATTGGATTTTTTTTTTTTTTTTTCACAACAGCAATCACTATGCAACCAGTATCACGGGATAAAGAAATGAGACAAGAAAAGAAAGAGTAGTAAACAAGATAGGGACTATAGGTTGTGACTGACCAGCAGCAATCCCCACCCAGTTGGCAAAATTGCAAGCACGCACACCAAGATGTCGCCAAATGTCATATGGGGAACTACTATTAGAATGATCAAAATGGAGAAAAAGGCGAGGAAGATAAGACCCTTTATCAGTCGAAACACAAGTTGAAAATTTGCACTGAATCTTCGCCTTCCAACAGATACAGCCTGCAAAAATTTGACCAATCTTGTTAAAAACAAATGCAACACAGTTAGAAGAAGGCAAGCATTTTATTTTCAAGTCAAAAAGTTCAGCCTAGAACAAAATTTCCCCTTTTAGAGTAGCCCTTGTCTTTGGCAGGGTTCCATTTCAAACTCACACAACCTTGCTGAAGGTGGATCCAACCATAAAGACTCTGGTGTCCATGTTGAGTACCAGCCTCTGGCTTTAAACATTTTACTGCAACCCAGTAGTTAAAGTTCTAATGTGGAGGAATCTATACAGCGGAACAATGACCGAGGGGCGCGTCTTTAGAATGGCAATATATTGAATCATATCTAGTGTTAGCAGAACATGAATAGATACAACCTTTGTTTGAAGCCACTTCCAATATTCCCCGAATTCCAGGGATATGGTTTGGTTGTGCACAAGAAGAAAAAAGGAGATAAATTTCAGTTGCACCAACAAGAACCCTCAGGTAAACCTAAGTGCCACAATTTTCAATCAACCTCTTGTTTAATTTTTTGGTTTCTAAAAGATCTGGCTTCTTGCTATATTATGAATGGAGTCATGTCGACACTTGGACTGTGATAAAGTTGGTGATTTTAAAGGTAAGGTAGGAAAGAGTGTTTACTTCATCAAACACAAAATTCAAGATCACCAGCCATGAACTATAAACTGTCAACCCAGGGAACAAGTGTCAAGTCTGATTTACAATCCATTTCATAAACATGATAAAATCTCACCATAAACATTGAAGAAGAGCTAGAAAGGCATTTGCAAGCTTTACTCTCTTGGTAATGTTCAAGTGATACACAAAGCCCATACTGGTAGATGAAAAAGCGCAAGGCCAACAAGATTTCAGCTATATTCTGCCCACGTTTCCCAGAATAACGTAGATCTCCTGTTCTTTTGCCCACCAGGATTCCCAACTCTTCTGCATTGATACACCAATGCCTCAGTTCAGCATCCACTTATTCCAATCTGTCCAGTCATCGAGAATCTTCTGCCATAAATGATGGATTGAAGGGATGGAGCAAACAGCCATGTACCCCACCACAGTCCACAATTGACATAGTAATCAAAACATATGCAACTGTGCCTTTGTATAGTATAATATGATGCCTGTAAACAGCAGGATCATCAATTCCATTCCCTTCACAAAATGACTGTGTGAGTAGAGCCTATAGTTTTCAGCAAACCTGGCATGGAACACCACAAAGCCACGACCTCTTTTCTGTTACACCCCATTGAAGCAATGTCAAGGCCGTAATAGACAGATTGTAGTTCAAGAAAGAGTAGAAAATACAGGGGCCAGCTGTAGTTGCATTATTATGAAATCAGTTAAACCTTAAACCCTTCTCAGACCAATTTCAACTATCATAGGTAAAGCCATCAGAAAACCAATTTGCACAAAGACTTGAGAAGCAAGAGCTCTTGAAGAGACTTGTTGTCCCGAATAGCTGGGTAATTACCTCATCTCTTTTTCAAGACCATAGAACAAGATATTTGGCCATAAAACACATACACGTGTTTACAGTTAGCTGTCAAACAGAACCAGAGCAATTCAGAAAAGGTATAAAAGATCATATAATTGCAGAGTAAGGAGAGAATGATTCATATCATACCAGAGTACTGAAGTAAAAACCAACAGTGGTGAAATAACGACATCATCGGAAGAAATTAAACCGGTGTCAAAACCTATAAATATCACGACAACGTCTGCTCACATTTCCATTAGCAGTCTTTGCCTCAAACATAGAAATCTGGTTAAAGGCCCACATCCCTCACCTTTACCAACCTGTATGTATTCATGATGAGTAACACGCCTTCCTTGGCATTAAATTGATACACCTTAGACCATAAATGGACAAAAAAAAGATGAATGAAGTTAAACACGCAGGTCACCAGTTCTATACTTAAACAAGAGAGATTCAATGGCTGTGAAATGCCTGCAAATATCATCTTGGCAAATTGATGACCCTGGAAGCTTTGCTAACACCCCCTCTAGTTAGATGGAAAAGTCTATCAAACACATCCGGATGACCATAGTGGAAGCGAACCCTGAATGAGGAGAAACACAAAGATTACTAATACCAAATCCAACAAACATAAATATACACATCAGGTAATTATATATTTATAGAGAGAGAGAGAGAGAGAGATTTTATGTTTGTCTCTGTGGAGATCGGCACCAATTCTATGTTTTGTATCTGTGGAATAAGGAAAAAAGGGTTCACTGGAGAAGGAAAGGTGTTACAATATCATTTACAAAGTCTTGAATCTCCTCTTCAGGAATTCAATATATCTCATATGTACCATTTCCAGATAGACCTCTTGACTCACAAATCTAGTGAGAATGCAGAATGGTATGAGAGAAGAATTGTATCGCCTTCATGAGCTTTCTCTCCTAGAAATATATACTATTGTGTGTTTCCTAGCCTTTGAATTCATGATCTGTAAAAATATATGTTTTAAGAGAATTTGATTGTGCTCATTCCTTTGATCCCAAGTTCAGGTAAAGGGAGATTTAAATTATGGTGGCTTGATAGCAACCAATAAAATGTACCCATGAATGCAAATTAGCATAAACAGATAACTAAACCAGGTCCAGATAAAATCTTAAAGGTGGCATCACTAGGATCCTTTAACTCCACAGTATTAAGCCTTATTTTCTACATATCATACCTCAAAGTTATACCCGTAATCTCTGACCAATAGTGTGAAACTATTCTCTGGTTTGGCATAAACCATGCAAGAGAAGAGACACTGCACAAATTAAAGGAAGAACCATGATAAACAACAGAATCTGATTTACTAGGAGAGCCACAACCAGGAACCCGATTCAGATTAACAATTGAAACTAAAGTACCTGCCAGTGAATATATGCTCCCTAAGTCCAAGTATCGTTGGATTTCTAATACCATCATGCTTCTTAAGAAATTCTTCCAGCAAGTTCCTCATTTTGAAGGCCTCTTCCATGTAATTATCCTATGGCATTGAAAATTTAAAGATCCATCTTTAGGCAGGGATAGGATTTACCACAAATTCCTAAGCATGCATCAATGGTACCTGTGGTTCATATCTATTGTTTTGCAAGCATTCTGCACGTAAAAATAATGGCATAGTTTTGATTTTCAGGCTTCCCTCCTTAATGTAGCTGGGTCCTGGAAGTTTAATCCAGATAAATATCCTGCAGAAGAAATCCAAACATTGATTAGCTTCCGCATTGCAATAGTGGATATAGGGTTTTAACTTGTCCCATGAGAAGCCATCTTATTCCTAATATGTTCTTCAGCTGCCTCTTGAACAAATAAGTGGCTGTGAGTGCTCCAGTGCCTCAAATCCTCTCTCTCTCTCTCTCTCTCTCTCTCTCTCTCTCTCTCTCTCTCTCTCTCTCTCTCGCTCTCTCGCTCTCGCTCTCTCTCTCGCTCTCACTCAAGCTCTAAGCTCTACATCCACTCAAGCTCTCTCTCTCTCTCTCTCTCTCTCTCTCTCTCTCTCTCTCTCTCTCTCTCTCTCTCTCTCTCTCTCTCGTGATTAAGGTTTATACTTTCTGACTAACATACTATTGCTACAGTAAAATCCCTTCTTTGCTTTCTTTAGAAATTTTGAATGAAATCTTACTTTGATAACACATGTAGAAAAGGATAGAATAAAGGGGTGTCAGAAAATCAGCAGGAGAAGAGTTGCTCTTGATTAAAACATAGGATTCAGAAAATGCAATTCTATAAAATTAATACGTAGTGAAAGTGCTATTTCAACAAGATGCTACTGGGAGAGGGCTTGCAATAATTCTAATAATCAGTGTCTTAAATATATTGATATGTTAACATCTCTATTGTCTCTAAGCGTTGACATATATTTTTCAAAGTTCCTTAAAAAATTCCAGGTTTTGCTACTAACTTTTATGATTTCTCAATATGATTGTAAAACATTGTTATTTTACCTCTTATTTATAACTAAAGAATTTTCATATAAATGAAACAATACTTTTTGGTTTTCAAGTGTCCTCAGAGCAATCATTTACCTATCAATGTTGAAGCCAGGAAACAAAACCCTTCCCAATGAAGCACTTCTCATCATAGAGACCAGAGCCCAAAAGCCCAAATCCTTATAAAATAGAGCATCAATAATAAAACTTTTACCTGGTCTAAATTTTGGACTAAGATTGAAGAATCGATAGACTTTAGTAAGCAGCTTTTTGCAAGAGCTGAATAATAAACTCTCCTTCTGTCTTTTGGATTTATCTTTACTAGTTTCTCAACCTCATCAATATAGGCTACACGGAGAGGCAATTATCTGCCACAAGGAAATTAAAGTAATGCAATGACCAAGTGGCATTTCGAAGCAATAAACAAATTTAAAACAAATTAATTTGAAGGAGATTTACGTCGTCATGAGTTTCAGAATATCACCCAGCGATCATGACCAGCTCGTTTATCAATGCTATGTACTGGCATGACACCACAAATGTAAACTTCATATCAATAATACTGAACATTGAGACCACAATGACCATTCACTCTTGGAGTGTTCTTCAGAATTTGATTCAGCAGCCTTGTACCCCTTTTTTAGATCTTAAGAAAAATCAACAATTAAAAATTGCCTAAGTACTGGACAGGTAACGGGATAAGTACAGTTTGTCACCAAAATTTCTGTGAGTACCTTCTTCTTTTGCCATATCAAGGAAGGCCTGAAGCTCCAGAGCTTTCCGATAATACATCATGCCCCGCACTTTTTTTTTTGTTGAAATTACAGGGAAAATAAACCAAAATAAATAAAAGTCATTCTCATATTAACAAAACGGTAATCTCAAAAAAGTAAATTTGTACCAGTTTCTAGTCAGTGTCTGCCCTCTGTATGATGCCCATGAAGCGAGGGGTTGTCTTCCAAGTCTTCCATGTCGTCTAAGTTCTTCTTCACTGGAGCAATCAACTCGTTCAAAGTTTTCCGAGCTCATCTGCATGATATAGGTCCGCCGGCCTCAAATGGATCATTAAATGACAAAGAGCATTACCAGTTCAGTTACACCAAACTGAATCGACACATTGCAGGAGAAAAGGCTGACAAATTAACCTGGGAAGATTTTCTGAAGTAAAAAATTATAGAAACAGCATCTTCATTTGGCTCTTCCAGAGCTTTTGGGAGAAAAGCACATCCTCTTGGTAGTAAGGAGTTGGAGCACTACAACAAACATATTGATGTAATAAGATAATAATATATGTACAAAAAAATGATATGTACAGTAGAAAAGATATCAACTGGCCAAGTCAAAAGCAGAAGACACCTTCCCCCAACCTACATGCTACTAATAAATACAAATAAAAACCTATGGCTTCAGACAAAACAACACTTTAGAACAGCATTTTCTATTGTGCTTCTTGTTGACATTTTAGAACAACAATCTGAATTGACATGGCATTAAGCTGGAACCCCAAACTTAAAACATTATGTTATAGCATATATCTACTTTACATATAGAGTTGTAACCTATTAGGAAACTTATCATATAGAGTGTAATCTATTAGGAAGGTTAAATTGGCTTTTGTGTATATATATATTCACAATGAATCAATGAAAAACACAAGGAATTCTTTCCTCCAATTCTTTCTTCTTGCTTTCTACATGGTATCAGAGCCCTAGGGCTTCGATTAAGAAGAGGAAGAACACAGTTTACGGACTGATCTCGAGAGAATCTTTTGTGGAGGCCGTGGGGGGGTGTTTTGAGGCACTCTGTTCGAGGTGTACGTGGGCGAGCCGCCGGTCTAGGAAGGAGCGTCGACCGCCAGCAGGTCGGCCTGTATCGAAGTCAGGTGGCCGGAACCACAGCGCGGCGTGTGCTGCGCGCTCGCTCTTGTGTTTCAACACTATTTTGCACACGCTACGCGTGGGGTGTGCGTGGAGGCGCGCGAAGAGTCCGATCTCCTTCCGGCAAACACTGCGTGGTGCATCTCTCTCTCAAGAGTTGATTGGTGTTGTTTTTGGTGCTAGATTCCAAGTATTTTGGGGATTTCTAAGACTTTTTAATGCGGGATCCGAGTTTCACAGATCATGTCCAATTAGGTTTAAAAAGTGTTATCATTTACAGCATAATTTCACTTTTGTCTTTGACTTCATAATGAGTAGTTGGGATCTGGAAGATGAAGCGTGTTTCGGCTCTGAAGTGGTCAGATGATGTCTAAAATCACGAGGACAATGGCGGGTCCTAATTACTCGGTTGGGTAAGCCAATCTCGCCTCACATACAGATATTCGTATGTGATCATCTTCGTAAGGACCCTCCTACGAAGATGATTGAAAGATCGATAGGCTGAAGGAGGATGATGCGAATCTTCTGGAGGTCGTAATTCCATTGACGTTAAAGTACTCGCCTCATTAATCAGCATGAGGTATGTTAGGAACTAATAGAATATTTGGAATTTGTGTATTCGAGACAAAGGAATATTTCGCATATTCGATGTATGTAGAGCCTTTGTACCTTTGAAATGAATCGGTCCCTCACGGATTCTCTTCATGGACTATAAGAAGACGCGAGGCCCCGGGCCACTACTACCATTTAGTCAGGATGTTAAAGTTCAGCCGGCTCAACGAGGAAAGATGGCGTGAAGTGGGTTTTGTGCCTCTCCCTTGAACACTGATTACGGTAAGGTGCATATTCTGGTGGCACTGAGATAAATCGCCCCGAAACATTCAACAAGATACTCCCATGTCGAAGCTTATGGCAGTAGTAACAAACAACCCTCCGAGGCACATTCCTCTAGAGTTACTTTGGACCACTATTTACAGTGTTAAAGTTTCGACTCGCCATTTATTTTCTGACCAACAAGGTGCTGCTTATCTAGGTAGAAGGGAGAGTACATGAGAGTCTCTATGGGTATCGACTGAATGTTTCTTGGAAGAACAGATCTATCTCGAGGTAACCGAATCTCTGGCCCAGCAACAAAATCATACTCCGAGGAAGAAAATCTGGCAGCCCTTCCGCTGCCATCTTTCAGTTGAAGTGCTAAACCTTAACATCACGGACTAAATAATATTAATTAATATTTAGTTCCTTGTATGTCTTCTTATAGTCCGATGTCGGCGGCAATGTGTGGGGGTCGTGTCGGTGTGTCTGCTTAGGGTTTCGATACTTTGTTACTTTTGTTGATGATTATGAATAAAACAGTTATATGCAATGAAGCAGATTAAAGTTATTTTACCATTCCAAAATTGCCTTTTATGAGATACACTCGATTTCATGTTTACATTCAAAGTTTGAGAAGTGATAATCTTGAAATATGTCTAGAGGCTGTTTGAGTCTTCGCAGCGAAAATGGTATCCTTCCTTAGACCTCATGTGTTGATACTCCTTCTCAGAATGGCGTGACTGAGAGGAAGAATAGACCTTATCCTTGGCTTGCATCGCGCTGACCCACCTAAACGAGGAAGAGAGGGTAAACCTGGTGAGACTTCTTTTCTGGAGTTCTGCGACATTAGTGGGCCCATTTCGAAATATAACTGAATGTGTCATAATATAACTTAAACTTAATCCACGAGAAAATAAACTTTTAACACTATCGCCATAATAGTATTCATATTGTCCTGTATAAATATCTAAGTCTCATTGACTTGTACATATACAAGTCAAAACTTTATGTCTGAAGTTTAAAATCGGAGGTAGCGACTGTAAATTTGAGCTCCTATTCTTTTGTGTTGGCCCTCTACGACAATGTCGTCTGCCCGGGATGTCTCTTGGTACACAGGATGAAGCATCGTGTAGAACTACGAACTTGGTGAGCTTATATCTTTATATATGACCACTTGGTCCTCGATGACAATATACAATTAACACAATTCCTATTTGCACATTAGTTGTTCCTTATATCCGACTACTTGTACACTATCATTTATTAAAGTTCTCGTTCATTCTTCATAATACATGGTACTTTATATTCTGCTAGCTATCCATTTTTCAATTCAATCATTGTTTTCATGTTACATGGTTCTTATAACCATTTTCAATCATTTTATCTCATCTTGTGTCTTGCACATATTCGAAGTGGATACGAATTATAGCCCATGCATGTCTTGAAGATCTATTTTATCAACATCTGAGCGTTGATATTATATATATTAAGCCTGCTTGGAAGGCGTGTAATGACCAACCGGGATAGCTATATCATGTAATCCTAATAGGCATGCCTATCCATCTACCGAGGACCTTATGACAATTAATCTTATTACATTTTTATTCATGATCAAGCTATGCACATTTCATATACATGGATAATGTCAATCGCATGTATTCGCATGAGATATACTTTCCAAACGGTATCCTTTATACATATACTATACTTGTTACTTTTATGTAACATAATATCAGTCATGTTTCGATTATTGCTCGTATTTATGTTCCATGTAATGTGATTCCTGTAACAATCACTTTATAATTCTTTTGCAATTTCATTCATTCATGGTCTTTTTATACCAATATTTCACGCAAATGAAACTCTCTTTAGGCAGTTTTGGTTTTGAATCCATCTCCATTTGGATGAGTGATGGCGAAACATATGGGTTTGGAAAAATTTTGACGTAATCTAAAACCCAGCATTTTCTTTATACAAACATTCTCGATTGGGGATACCATAACTCAAACAACCCATGTAATGAAATTTGAGGCCAAATGTAGTCATTATTATGCAAAGTTAGGGTTTTGAGCCACGAACATCTTCAAAAGTGTTTTTTGGAAACCGTTTCCACCTCTTAATCTTTTTCTTTTACCTTGCTTTCTTCTTCCTTCTTCTTGATCACCAAAATCCTTGTTCACATGGAAGCCAAAATCACCAACTCTTCTATCTTACCGGCCCGTAACCTAGCTCAAACCCAGAAAGGACAAATGTTTCATACAAGACCAAATTTGGTCTTATCTCTTATTCTTTCCTTAGAGCCATGTTTAGCTTGTCATTTTTGTTAAGTTTTCCATTTTTTGCATTAAAGTCCTTGGCACCTCTGCTCTTTACACTTCTATATCAAATATTCTACAATGGCATATAAACTTATTCTCTTGTGCCGAGTCCTTAATGTAACATTTTACTATTTTACCCCTTGACTCTTGTATTAATTCAGGTTTTATCATTTTTCATCCTTGTAATATAATTCTGAAAAACACAATTTGCTTATTTTATACCTAAACATATTTATAAAGCGCTAGGGTATATTTTGGGGTATTCTGCTTTGCCATAGCTCTATTATTTCAAATCACGGGTGCGAGCATTTGGGCCGATCTTTGTTCCGCTTCTTTTTATTAAACCAGGATGACTTTCTCGATCTTGAATTGGGACACTCCGTATCACATCCTTTTTTCAAATAAACCTTTGTTTCCCATTAAGCCTCGAGTATTTGGGTGTGCTTGTTTTGTTCGAGATGTTCGTCCACATGTGTCTAAACTCGATCCTAGGTCATTGAAGTGTACCTTCCTTAGTTACTCTCGAGTTCATAAGGGATATAGGTGTTATTGTCCTAGTCTTCGGAGGTACCTGGTTTCTATTGATGTCACATTTCTTGAGAATACTCCTTTTTCTCAAGACCCGATCCACATTAGTCAAGGGGAGAATGATGATTTGCTCGTTTATACTCTTGTCTCGCCAGCTCCACATCTGTCCACTGCTGAGTCAAACCTCCTATCACTCGGGTCTACGCTCGCGCCACCCCAGTCTCGAAGCCCTCCTTTGATTTGCTTGACATGGATCAGGTTCTCAGTGATGATCTTCCGATTGCTCTCCGTAAAGGTACATGTCAATGTGTTCATCCAATTTCCTCGTTTTGCTCTTATGACCATTTGTCATCACAATCTTGTTCTTTTATTGCGTCCTTGGATTCTATTTCATTGCCTAACAAGGTTTCTGAAGCCCTCGCTCATCTTGGTTGGCGTAGTGCTATGATAGAGGAGATGGATGCTTTGACTGACAATGGTACTTGGGACCTGGTTTGTTTACCTGTTGGGAAGAAAGTCATTGGTTGTCGTTGAGTATTTACAGTGAAGGTTAATCCCAATGGATCCGTTGCTTGGTTAAAAGCTTGCCTTGTTGCTAAAGGGTATGCTAGACCTGTAGTGGACTATTAGACACTTTTCCCTATTTGCTAAGATGACATTGTTCGGCTTTTTATTTCCTGGTTGCCGCTTATAATTAGGATCTCCATGACTTGATATTAAAAATGTCTTTTTTCATGAGCCTTTGGAAAGGATTATATGGAGCAACCTCTGGGGTTTGTTATCGAGGGGAGATAAGGAAGTTGTCATCTTGAAGTCTTTGTATCGGTTTGAAAACGAGGATTCGCGTCGCGTAGTTTTGAGAGTAAATTCAACCAAGTCGTTGAGGAATTTGGCATGCAGAAGAGTAAATCCTAAGCCGCTCTGTTTTCTCTAGAGGAACTCCAGGTTCAGGTATCATTCTATGATGGTGTATGTGGATGATATTGTTATCATTGGGAGTGACTCTAAAGGTATCTCATCTCTTAAGCCCTTTCTTCAAAACCAATTCCATACAAAGGACCTAGGGATGCTAAGATACTTCTTGGGCATTGAAATTATGCGAAGCAAACATGATCATACTTATCTCGAAATATGGTTGATCTATTGTCTGGAACTAAAAAGTTGGGGTAAAACCATGCGGTCTTCCCTATGAGTTCAGTATTACACCTTATAAGAGATGAAACATTTGAGATCAGAGACATAGAACGGATTGGGTGAATTTACCTTACGAGTCCTCGTCACGATATTGCCCGGCTCAATCGGTCTTGTAAGTCGGTACATGTCTTCTCACGACAATTGATCATTGGCTTGGTATCAGGCCAGATTCTATGTTTACTTGAAAGGAGCCTAGGGCGTGGTATTTGCTCCCCAGGTAATCATGGGTATAATAGACTTGAGTGTTCGAGATCTTGGTGTGCGGGATCCCCAAGGAGGCCGTAGGGGTCCACTTGAGTCTTGTGTGTGTTTGTTGGAGGGAATCTAGTTTCATAGAAAAAGTAAGAAGCAGTGTTGTCTCCGTCCTAGTGCGAGTCTAAATGGGGATGGCCGCGGTCAGGTATGTGAGATCATGCGGCTTCATCAGCTCTTGTGGAGTGGCATTGGAGACACTAATCCCGAGGCTTAAGGCACACGGTCAAGATGACCTGGCTACCTTCATGTGCTTCCTAATGGTATTCCATTGAGCAATTTGGCATGTTAAATAGATTGTAATTTTGTTCGTGAGAAAATACAATGACCAATTTCTACAGGATATCTCGAGGCGAAGAACAATTAGTCGATATGTACGAGGCCTGGTAGGGACCGAGTTAGTTATCTATGTAACAAGTTGGGCATGATTAATATCTATACTTCAACTTGAAGGGGAGTGTTATAGCATATATCTACTTTACATATAGAGTTGTAACCTATTAGGAAACTTGTAATATAGAGTTGTAATCTATTAGGAAGGTTAGATTGGCTTTTGTGTATATATATTCACAATGAATCAATGAAAAACACAAGGAATTATTTCCTCCAATTCTTTCTTCTTGCTTTCTACACATTAATATCATCAAGTATAGTAGAAAACTCGACATAGATGCAGAATGATAGAGAAGTTGCAATATTTAAAAGTAAAGAAAGCCCATTAAGTGCTACTGTAATATAGCATCATGAACTCAAAATTACAAAACTTGGAGTAAGAACATTCAGAAAGGGGAAAGCTTACGAGAATGAAAGCATATTTTGAACTCTGGGTGCTGGAGGCGTAATCATATACAATGGTGAGAAGAAAGAAATGCGTCTTTTAGCATCTATGTTGGATGGCACATCCATGGCAGACTCCCCTTGACAGTAAGCAATAGATTCAACCTTCTTATCTGCCAACAAGAAAGCAATGTATGAGAGAAATTGTATACTGTTGTATAGAAAACTATCGCCTTCCACCAGGAAAGAGGTGAAGAAAGGAGGAGGAGAAGAAAAGAAGAAGAAGAAGAAGAAGAAAGAAAGAAGATGTGAAAGAAAGCAGTCATATGGAACATGCATATTCATGGGTGGCTTTCCAAGTTTATAAATGAAAGAAAAATATTCTGTTGCACCCACCAGTATATATCATCATCGAGAGTACCAGTCAATAACACTACCAGTGAAATTTACCTTTTCTTTCCAAGCTTCTGTATCCGGCACTGGAAAATTAAGTTCACCAAAGAACTGATGTTGCTGATCAAGGGGTGTCATTCCCTCATTCTTTCCGTAAGATCCACCATGGGTTGAATCTAGCAAACTAACATACATAAAATAGTGAACCACTAGCGGCCTCAATATATTAACATACTATCATAGCAGCATAGAAATGATTTACCTTGAAATTGGATCTTCCATTATGTCTCTGGTCACGACCTCTAGCATGTCGAGTAGGAGAATTACAACCTTATCTTTGTCCTCTTTGTTATTGTTTAACTGTATTTTTTTTTTTTTGACAGATTCAGTCATGACACTATCACCCTTAGTTCAATAACAAGACATGGAAGCTTTTGTGAGCCACATTAACTTACCAAATATTCGTTGATTCTTAAAATAGTTCATAGAAATTCAGGAGGCACCCATATTCAATTCGCTCATCAACTTTTCATTCCTTATATGATCATCAACTTTGTTGAAAATATACATTTATAACCTAGACAAAACCATCATACCGTAATAAGAAGATGCATCATGGAATCATGAAATTATATCGTTCTTCTCTGTTGATTAACTATAGCAGATGGTGAATAAACTTACAGCTTTTCGCGTTCCCCTTGAACCAAAAAGTTAATTATGTTAATGAATGAAGCATAGCACTCACGAACAGCAGACTGCATGTATTCGTCTTGCTGTAATCTTTTCTTCAGCTCACTGACTTTCGACTCTTTCCCATTGATATCTTTAGCCATATCCACTGCAATGGGGATCTACATAATAGAAAGAAGATAGATTTCATGTAGGGGTTTCTGAAGTCTAATAGAAGAAATTAACTCAGAAAAGCAGACCTTGCTAGCAAGCAAAAAATGGAGAGCACTGAATCCAAGGTCCAAATCAAGTTAATCAATATGGGACAAGCAAGAGGCTCATTTCCCTGAAAATGAGAAGAAAGAGAGCATCATAAAGCAGAAACAGCTCACACCAAAAGAAAAATGGAAATTTCTGAAGTCAGTAACATATGACCAGTTTGGAGTAAGGGAAACTGCTCAGTTCAAAAGGAAAATTGAAAATTTCAAAATTAAGTAACAAAATGCCAGTTTGAAGTAAGGGAAACACTCTACAATTTCACCACCATCATTTTACCTATTATCTATCAGATCCTCGTCTCTGAAACTGGTGATTATTTTGTTCCACAACTGAGCAAACTTTGTTGCCGGCTTTGCCTTATTGGATGGAATCTGCAACAACCAACCAACTCAACAAATCTCCAGAAAGATCTTTTCAATAATCAAAGAAACTGGTGCAAACATGCAGGTCCTTATCAATTATTACAAATAATGATACACCACATTCAACCTGATCAAATTTGCGAGATAATGTGGCCAACAATCCCCCTTTTTTACTCTTCTCATTCTTTTCCTCTGGAATCAAGCAGGCATTAAAAGCTCCTGGTAGTGACTGAAATCGAGACCTCAGCAATTCTAATGTTCGAATCTGAGGAAAAAAAGTTCAACAGTTAGTCAGGTGTTTCAAGAACTAGCAGTAATCAAGGATCAACACAGGCACACTTTCTAGAAATGAACCCACGATGTTTGTGTTAATCTGTGCTTCTTAAGAGTTTATTTTGAAATGCAAATCAAACCATCCTCAGGAGGAATAAAAGAAGGCATCAATGAGGTTTGAACATGGTACTAAATTATTCATGTTAAGGAGCACAAATGGGTGAACATGAAAACATCTATGTTCCTGGTGGAAAATTGCAATTGACTTGGTACTTAATGGTCATGTTTTATAAAATTTTGAACCTCATTGGATTGATGCCAAAAACGAAAATATACTGAAAAACCAACCAGAAGTCGTTATCATAAACACACGCTCCTGAAAAAGGCTCAACTCATAGATAAATCATAACTGTTTTAACATAAATGACATTTTATACGGATAGATAGATAGATACATGAATACATGCATTGAGCCGATACATGGAGATACATCTAATGCAGATCCCTACATTCTTTTACATGATCACATTTTAAATGTAACTATTAAGGATTAGTTTCCTAATCCTTTTAGGAAATGTCTCCTAACTAGACTCTAACCGTTTCCTCTATTACCCCAAACATTTAGAGTGTAAATTTATGTTCCTACTCTTTTGTAAATTAATGAAAATCGGAGAATTCCTTTCCTCTCAACATGGTATCAAAGCCATAGAAGAAGAGTTTGGGAATATTAGGGTTACGGTTTCACCGTGTGGTCAATTCCGGTGACCCATCCAACAACCATGTCTCACTCCGGTCGCGTTACAATCGTCGCAAAGCCTCTCGATCCTGACCACCATTGGAACACCCGTCGCCGATGCTTTTAAAATGACACCAACTTCCGTGGACACTCCACCGGGATCGCGAGCCTACTCTTAGCCAGGTGGAAGAATCTCACAGTAACAGTACCCCCGGCGCCGCCACACGTGGATTCTCCTTCCACCATTGTCCCTCACGCGCCTTTGGTCGCGTGAGGCGGTAACTTCTTCTCCGGTGATCGGACTTCACCACCTAAGTACTTCTCCATTTGATCTCTGACTTAGGTACTGATTTTCTGATCAGAGCACACGCATTACCCTCTTTTGTCCATTTTCTCCCCGGCCGGCCTCTTTCAACCAACTGCTTGATTTTTCTTCTTAGTCAGACACCTCTGCAAAAGCTCCTCTTACCACCCTAGAGTTGTTTTGTTCCTTTTAGAAAGTATTAGTTCATTGGTTACGTGACTTTCTACTAATTTCTTCTCTCTATGGCTACTATGCGCTCATGGCCCCTTTTTCAATTGGATATCAAGAATATCTTCCTTCATGGTGAGATCTCGCCGAGGAGGTATATATGGAGCAACTGCCTGGTTTTGTTGCTCAGGGGGAGTATGGTTTGCTAAGCAAGCTACGTCGTTCCTTATATGGTCTAAAACAGTCTCCTTAAGCTTGGTTTAGCCAGTTTGGCTCAGTGATTCATGAGTTTGGCATAATTCAAGCCTGTTGGCCATTAGTTTTTATCATCATACATCTACTGGACAATGTATTTACTTGATTGTTTATGTGGATGACATTGTCATTACAGGTAGTGATCGGGATGGTATTCAGAAATTCAAACAACACCTCTTCGGCCACTTTCAGACAAAAGACTTGGAGAAACACAAGTGCTTTCTAGACATTGAGATAGCTCAGTCTAATTCCAGTGTGGTTATTTCTCAAAGAAAGTATCCCTTGGATATATTGGTGAACACTGGAATGTTGGACTGAAAGCCTGTAGACACTCCTATGGATCCGGATGTCAAACTTGTACCAGGTCAGGGGGAGCCTCTACGAGATCCAAGGAGATATCGACGGCTTGTAGGTAAACTGAACTATGTCACTATCACTCGGCCTATCATTTCTTTTCCTGGCGTAGTTAAGTGAGTTCCCTCTGATCACCTTGTGATGATCCTTTGAGATATTTATGAGTTCATATTCTCCGCTATGTCAAAGGAACACCGGGTCAAGGGGTGTTGTATGAGAATAGGGTCATACCCAGATTGTTGGCTATTGTGATGCAAACTGGGCAGGCCCACCCATAGATAAACGTTCTACATCAAGGTATTGTGTGTTCATTAGAAGTAACTTATTATCCTGGAAGAGTAAGAAACAAGATGTAGTAGTCAGATCTAGTGCTGAAGCCGGGTATCGAGCTATGACCTTAACAACATGTGAACTCATATGGCTGAAGCATCTTCTCCAAGAGCTAAGATTTGGGAAGGATAAACAGATGAAGCTTATTTGTGATAATCAAGCTACCTTGCATATTTCATCCCAACCCCGATTTTCATAGAGGACCAAACACATCAAAGTGGATTGAGACTTTTATCAAGAGAAGATTACATCGGGATGCATGACTCACTAATTTTGGCAAGTCTAATGGCGTAGCGAATATCTTATTGAAGTTTGCGTTTGTTTTTCACTTAATCTTTGAATATAACTTTTTTTGAGCTTAATGTTGAATAGTACTTAATAGCATTAAGTATTAAGTTGTTTGTTTTTTAACGATAGGTAGTGAGTAGGGATGGCAACGGGGTGGATTATTTCGGGTTCCCGCTTCGCCCAGGATTCTTAATGATTGAGTTTGGTTTTAAGCTGTGTCCGGTTTTTAGCGAGGTTTGGTTTATTTTCTCAAATCAAGGCAGTTCGGGACGGAGTTCGAATATTGTTACTCCTTGACTGCCGTTATATTTTAAAAATATTTTTTTATTATTTTATTTCACATTTAATATAATTAATAATAATTATTATTAGAATGTTTTTAATAAATAATTTAAAAATTCATAATATTTTATTTTTATGAAATATATTAATTTTTAATATAACAAAAATAAAAGCAAATATAAAAAATAAAAATAAAATAAAAAATCAAATGTAAATGGGACGAGTTTGAGGAATTTTCCCATTCTTCCGCCTATTAATTTTAAATGAGATGGGTTTGAGAATTAAAAATAAGCAGGCAGTCGAGATGCAGAGACCGCCTAGTCCCAAACCCTCCCGTTATTGCTCCACTGTAGTAGTGAGTGTTCTTTATTGCCTCTTTTGGGCATGATGGGTTTTCTTATTTTGGTGGAAAATGACTTTTTGAATAGAAAAAAGTAAAATATTTTAAACTTTTTAAATGTTTTTTAAAAATTTAGTAATAAGTCGTGAAAATTTTAAAAAATATGGCTTGTTTAATCTTGAAAATTGTCGAGCTTATTGAATGAGCTCGGCGTTAAGTCAAAACAAGCCTAGGTCTGGAGATCTGGACAAAGTATATATGTGACAAGCAGGTGCTTTTGGCCTATGATCCAACAGGGAGTGTTAAGGGTTAGTTTCCTAAATCCTTTTAGGAATCTTTTCCTTCTTTCCTCTTCTCTTTAGTCTCCTAATTAGACTCTAACTTTGTTTTCCTCTTTTGCCTTAACATTAGAGTATAAATTTGTATGTTCCCTCTCTTTGTAAATTAATGAAAATCAAAGAATTCATTTTCTCCCAACAGTAACTATGATGGCATTAGTGTTAGGGTTGCAATAGAACCCTCTAGATGTTCCATAAGTCATGAAACATTTAACTCTTCCTAAGTCTCCTAGAGATGGGAATGAAGGCTCCTTTGATGGACCTATCTTAATGGTCCGGGTACACTCAAAACTGATCTTTAATAAAATAATGGAATCAAAACTAGAACCTTATGCATTTGAGGTTTTGACTTTGCAACCTCGTTCATTCTTGGAAATCATTGAACCTCTTAAGTTTGTTTAGGTATTGCATAGTAACCACTCTTCAATTCGCTTCAGTGTTAAAAACTTTAAGTTTCATACAACCTTCTTAACCTATTAAAGTTGGGCTGAATTCTAGACAGCCGACCTTCACAGGATTCAGTGGTACAAATATTATGGTATTTTTGGGGATAAATTGAGTGTCGGCAAGATTCTTCTCTTGTGCTAATCCTTTTGATGATAGCTTTCTCCTCCTCTAGCTATAGTTTTCCCATCCGAGGTTTCCCGCACATAAATTTCGCATTCTTATTCTGTTTTCTCTTTTGCCTATTCTTGTCATTCCTGTATAACTATCTTGTTCTCCCTTTTGCTCACTTGCAGTTGCAACTATAGTTAATGGTCACTACTCACACATTTCAGTCCATGGTATCTCTCAACTTTCATCATGATGATTGGATTATAATTATACGCTTTTTTAAGTGGTAGAGCACCATTCCACCAATAACCTTTGATAGGATACTATGACACCAAAATGATAATTGTGCTACCTGTTTATTCCCAGTCCTGAAAAAAGGTGGGGCAGAGGATGTTTGAGATCCTTGACTGATAGCTACTGGAGTGTGTAGTTGTCTAGGGTTGTTTCCAGTGGGCTAGAAAGAATGGTGGCCAAAGTGGTTAATGATATTTGGATCACCTCTTTTGGATGGAGTTAATCTCTCTCTTTCTTTTTTCCCTTTTTTTTTCAGTTCTTATTTTTTTATTTCTGGCTTTCAAGTGAATAGGGTAACTCAGGATCAGTGCATCTTCCATCAGTGCTCCCTCATGAAATCCAGTTAGAGTACTGTCTGTATCCTTAAATTATCACTATTCAATAATAAACCAAATAAAGTTTATGTTATTACTAGCGAAGGGTTATGGGAGTCAACTTTCCAAGGCCCCACTAACACAAGGTAGGAGAGTCCAATTATCAAGTCCACTCACCACATCCATAACCTGTAAGATGAAGGATGGTGTTAAGAAATTTAGAGGGATCAGTGACAAATGAATTCCAACCACAGTGGAAACGCATATACTAGCATGAATTATTTATTATACGGAAGCACGTTAGGAAAGTGCAGAAGACAACCATGATCAGTAGGAGATATAGAAGGAAGAAGTTCTACTAGCCTCTCCAGAACGAATGCACCATATAAGCTCAAATATGGTGGAAGATTACATACCAATTTGAGTGTCCATAAAATAGACCTGGAAAAAAAAATCAATGGCATTGCAATTTAAGATGAAAAATGATAGGATGCAATTAAAGATCTTCATCATCAGTGTGCCTATAAATATATGTATTGGATAGGATGGATTCAGCAGGGACAATAGAGAACATACAATAACAATTGAGGCCCACGATTACCTTAACAACGCAATATTTTTCTTGGCTGCAAACATAAATACTTAATAATACAAACCCATGAATAATTTTATTTCTCCCACAGAAAAAAATGAAGAAGAGAGAGAGAGAGAGAGAGAGGAAAGAATAAAAAATGTTCAGATCATTTTACTCATGTCGCTACCTTGAGGGAAGAACTCATGCCAATGGTAAGTCACAATGTGGGCATCCATGATAGCTTTTGTTGGACCCACAAGAGCATCTGTAATAAAGACAAAACAGATAGTGAGCTCAGGATGGGTTCATGCTATCATTCCCAGCTCTGAGTTCCCTTCTCATCCTTCTTTATCTCTTCCTTTCTTTCTAAGCAAGGAAGAAAAAAAGTCAAATATTTCATAGATAGGTTTCTTCAAAACCTTCACAATGTACAAGATTGCTCATTTGAACCCAAAATCAGATCAAGATAATGGGTTACATTCACTACTTTCATGGTAGTTAATCTATGGAACACAAGATCTAAGGATCAAGAAGAAAAATATACCTCTACATAGTAACTGAATGCTAACTTTGCCATTATCAATAGAACCCAAAACATGGTGTACCTAAATTGGAAATAGTTGAAAATGTTTCAGAAAGAAATCAAGACATGCAAACAAACCCCCTGCCTCCTCAAACAGAGAATCAAAGCCTGTTTTCTTACTTGAAGAGAGAAAGTGCACTCTCGGCCATTGCCACTCCCAACATAGAGCCGAGGCTGCGTTCAGGGGAATATATAATCAATATTGAATAGAAAAACTAAACAAATAAATTAAATTAACAGTTAAGACATTTATCTCTACAGGCATGTATAATGTTCTAGTTTAGGAACCCAAAAATATATTAATAAGAAAAAATTAACACATGCTTGTCAGTTTATGCATACCTGAGACCACCACATCATAGGCACCACGATCTTATTGTTTGATCTCAAGAAGCCGAATGAATGGGAAGAAATAACAATACCCAGAGAGCATGTTTGGAGATAGAAACTAAATGAGACGAACAAAATGAACAGAGAAGAAGAACTTGGACTATTGCCAAACCACTTCTGATGGTCTGTACCTGCAAATCCAGGAGGATTCTTCAGCTATAAGCATAAGTTACTGGTAAAATTATCACCCATGCTGCTGCAGAGTAACCTTCAACAAATATCTGAGCTTGACATAGAATGGCATGCTCTTTCTTTTCAACCAGGAGTACATCAAGAATAGCTGGGAAAAAATAAAAATGTAATATTTAATTGCAACTTTCTATAAGTGAATGCTTGTTATATTGATGACTCAATGAGGAGGACAAACTCACCATAGAGTTAAAGAAACTACCAGAACAAATCACTAAAAAATCAAAACTTTCACTCCCAGATAAAAGGAACTGGAAAAATATCACAAGACTAACAAATGACCTAAAATTAGACACAGTGAAGTTTAAGAAGAAAAATGATGGTTAATGTCTAGTTTTTAACCAGCGCATATAAGAAGGCAGGATAAGTTAGTTAACTAAAATTTGGGGAAGTTGTTGACGCGGCTTAATGCCATTGCCTATACACAATAGGCTTATCATTTTTCCTTTTCCCCTTTATTTTTACTTCATTAAAAATCAAGATGGAATAAATAAAGAAACGAGATATCCATATCCTTCATAAAAGTGAAGCCACAGAAAAAATGCCAACCATTTATATGCATTTTAAGGCATGGTTAGGATAAGGAAGAAAATAGAAACCCCGGATTATCAAACGGATGGATGGATCACCCAAAAAGGGTATGACAACAAGAAACAAGCATTGATCACTGTGATTTATTTTTATCACAAATTATAAATTAAAGATAGAACTGCCATATAATCCCATTACGAATTACTCCCTCTCAATGAAATATCAATACATTTTGCCAAGTAGGATCCACCTCATTGTCAATTATTTGACAGCTTGATTGCAATATAAACCAAGAAAATGCAAAGTCCATAGATAGATGCTTGATATCTAGTAAACTGAAATTAGGATTTTGACATTACCTTAAAAAGGTAGCAATTAAATAGGTAGTAGGCAACATAGAGACATCATTATGTTATTTACCTTGAACGAGCTTTAATATGCAGCAGTTGATACTCATGCTTTCATGAAAACATCACCATAGATATGGAACTTAGTTTCCCCGATCCATTCAAGACATTATGATCATTGCCTGGTTCAACTTAACCAACATAAGATCTTATTAACCACAAAAAGGACATGAAACAAGAATGTTAGAAGCACAAATGAAAGGGGGATTACCTGTAAACTTAGAATGTAAAAGCTCCACATTCTGTAAAAACTTCTAAAGATATGCCAAAATGAGCGTATCTCAACAAAATTTATCTTTCCCATCCATCTCCCAGCAGTTGGTTTTTTCTCCTGAATATCATGAAAATCCCTTATATGAGAAAAACAGTTTTCTAATCAAAGTCAGGCTGAAATAGTGGAGTTATGTTTGAAAGTGTTAAATAGAAGATATGTTTTGACTGGAAAGTTTTAGTTAGAAACAAATCCTGATTTACTGCTCTCAGCAATTACAAGGGTTAATCCATAGAAGACAGTGAAAGAATATAAATGTGAAACAAACCTCAAAATCTGTGAAATAATTATAAGAAACCAAAATGGTGTGTCTGCCATGTTGATCTAGTTTACAGAAAGTTGATTTTTAGGAATTTGTTATTACGATCTCAAGCTGGGCAACTGCTGATAGAAGATTCTGAAGCTTGTCAAATCTTGAAAACCTTAGGATTATTCTTTCATTGACTTTGTGTCCAGTTCAGCATTTAAGTTTTGATTGCTATGGGTGGCACCTCCAACTCTTCTTCTCTTAGTTTCTACCAAGGACAAAATAATCGGATTTTTCGGCTGAAATATCGCCGAAAAATCGGTTTCCGGCCGGCATGAAAAAGATTTTTGCAAAAGATAATCGGAAGTCAAAAAATCAGCGAAAAATCGGTAAAATCGCCAATTTTTCCACCGAAAAATCACGGCGTGGTACCTCACAAGCGCGTTTTGGCCGAAAAAATCGGCGATAAATCACCGATAAAATGAAAAAATCGCCGATTTTTTGGCATTTTTTCGGAAAAAAAACGTCTCACCTTTATCTCAAGCACACATGTGCTAGAATTTCTGAAAAAATATTGGTAAATATCAGTAAAATATCGGTAAATATCAGTAAAATATCGTGTGACTGTTTTGGCTCAAAAAAATTACATAAATACGCCAAAATCATACAATCTCTTTACAAACTCATCCATACACATCCAAGTTCCATTTTACTCTCAAATTATTTTTTCTTTGTAATTTATCTCAATATTTTGAAAATCTTATAATGAATATTATCTTCATCAAGATGGGATCCCTTTATCAAATAATGTAGTGGAATACATCGGTCTTCATTTACAGTTTTAAATTACTATTGTAATATAATTTCTCGATAAATTATAATGAATATTGTTTTCAATAAGTGTATACTTGCTTATTTATGTCTTTTTTATAGTTCAACAAAGTATTTTCATGAATTTCAAAGTATTTTTATTAATTTTCGCTTTTCCGATATTACTGATATCTGTAAATCAGTGCAAAACATATCATGAAATCTGATATTTTGTTATTGGTTTTTCTACATGGTATCAGAGCCTAGGGCTCGAATTTGAGGGAAATTGGGTAGGAATTTCACGAAGAAGAAAGAGGGTCGTGGAGGTGTTCTTTTGAAGCACCTACCTAAAGGGAGAGTGGGATATCACCGCCCCCATAGGGTAACCGCCGGCTGTGGAGCAAACAAAGCCATCAAGTCGGTGGCGGGAAGAGACCACGTGCCTGGGACATTCTCCGTGACAGGCTTCTTCGGGGTGTCGCCCGATACCGAAGCGACCTCCTCGGTGATGCAAGGTCGTTAAATAAATCGGCGCCACTCGCCTTGAATACTATCTCGAATGGTTCTGATCGGGGTTCGAGATGGGAAAATTGAAAGCCATAATCAATTATGGAATGATTGATTGATAAGTTGATGATGGGATGAAGACGCCCGCGATCAAGCATGGAAGGGTTGATTGATAAGTCGATGGGATGAAGGCATACAATCCATGATGGAAGTTGATTGATAAAGTGAGAATAGTGAAGACACACGCCAATCAACTAGAGTAGATTGATAAGTCGATGGAATGAAAACATCACAATCAACTATGGAAATGTTGATTGATAAGTCGATGGAATGAAGATGCAACAATCAACTATGGAATGGTTGATTGATAAGTCGATAGGATGAGCATACGAGAAAATCGATAAAGTTCAAAAGTTCTTTGGAGAACCAAGATGAGAAAACTCTCACAATTTTAATTCGTATTCTTATACATAATTACATTATAAACGTCTTTATATGAAGTACACCAAAGCTTAGAAAGGAAATATAAACAAAATATCTCACTGCAATCTTTAACTGTCCTTTAAAACAAAAAAGAAAAGCAAATCTAAGGCAAAAATATGCTAAGGAAAATAAATAAAAAACTAAATAAACTAAAAGGAAAGTAAATAACTTGGTATGCAAGCCAGACAATCTGATCTAGAAAACATCCCAAATAAGTCTAGATTCCTCTAGAACTTGAATTAGCATATTAAGTGCATCCTTGATCTTCTTTCCTTCTGCTTTTAAAACCTACCTTTTGGAACTTTAACTGCAACCTTAGAAGTCATGCCTTGAATTTGCATCATTCTCCTTCTCATGAAAAAGATTTGTCCCGAATATTCTAAGGGCATGATTTCTAAGATTGCTTGAATTAAAGTTGGAATGGCCGAAGAAAGAAAGATCAGGATACACTCAATATCTTAATTCAGATTCTAGAAAAAATCTGGGCGTGCTTAGGATGTTTTAAGATCAGTAGCTATGAGCACAGCAAATACAGTTATTACTCCTTTAGTTATTTTTCATATTTATTTTATTTAGATTTGTTTTATTTTCTTGTTTAGGTGTGATTCAAGTTAAGGCTGTAATAGATATTTTGTTTCTATTTCATTCACAGTTGTAATATAAGACATGCTTATAATGTGGTATACAAAGAATAATTCAAAGTGAAGTCTTCTCTCTTTGGTTCTCAACTACAGGCTGTCAGTACACGTGGCGTTAAATCTGTCGGCACGTCGACCCTTTCGCAGTTGTTGTGGCGTCTTCGTTAAAAGTCGACTTTTCATCAGCTTTCCATGTTTGATTGTGGCCCATCTTCATTCCATCTGACTTCATCATCGTCCTCCATAGTTATTGTGGCGTCTTCACTTTATTTCCCGACACCCATCAATCAACGCTCATAATTGATTATAGCGTCTTCATCCCATCAACTTATCAATAAACTCATCCATAGTTGATTGTGGTGTCTTCATCTCATCGACTTATCAATCAATCATTCCATAATTGGTGTAGGCGTTTCCTTTTTTCCCCTTGAACCTAATCCTTAGAGCGATCGAGATAGTATCTTTATTTGCAAGTGGCGTCGATCCTGACGACCCATCATCAAACCTCGTTCTCCATGTCGAGGCCTCGATAGTACATTTTGACCATTTTTGTTTGCCCTTTGTTCCTAGGGTTTCGTGATTTTTCAATGACTGTTTTGTGATTCAGTGGCATCAACAGGTGTTTTGAGGCTTGTAAGGCCAAATTTCATTCAGGTGTGGTGCTTTCTATGGAATTGTGGTCATTTTATGTGCAAGAATCCTATCTTTCTAGTATTTTCAGATTCTCAGAGACTTGTTTTAGTTCGATCTGCCCTTATGACTGACAAAAAATCCTCAGGTGGAGTTATGTGTCATTATTCCCATAATTCGAGGCATGTACATCGGGATTGTAGGAAATTGCAGAATAGAAATCGAAGGTTTCCATATGTTCATGAATCATTGAAGGGTGTCTCTACTCCTAGCACTATGCTTGTTGAGTCAAGTAAACCTAACACATGTCTTATTTCATCTTCCTTCAAATGGGTCATTGACTCTAAAGCCACAGATCACATAACAAGTAATTTCAGTTTATTTACTACGTTTCAGCCACAACCTTCTACCTCTACCGTTACCCTTGCAGATGGGTCAACATCTTGTGTCCTTGGGTCAGGGACAAATCATCCTAGTCCTCTTATCACTTCGACCTATGTTCTGAGTTTACCACAATTCTCTTTTAATTTAATTTATGTGAGTAAAAGTAATACCCCAAATTATACCATGACAGTTTTATATCATGTTTAAGGTATAATAAAAGTAAATGCATATTTTTCCGGAATAAAATAATGGCTAAAAATAAAATAAAATAATAGCGGAATTAATACAAAGTCCAAGGATAAATTAGTAATTTGTCATTAAAGACAAGTGACATAAGTTAAGAAGCTTATATGATAAAGTGAAAATATGTTAAATTAGAGTTGCATATAGAATGAAATAAAATGACTTAAATGCAATCTGAAAAAGAGTAAAAAGGGGGTTTTGGCCAAACGTAGCCTTAACTCCAAAAGTAGGATAAGACTGAGCAATTGGTCTTAGGGTGGGGGGAAAAGAAACTAGGGCTTAGGTAGAGAAAGAGAGAAGAGAAGAGAAGAAGAGGAGGAGAAGAGAAGGAAAAGCAAGGTATGGAATTTTGTATGGAACTTGTTAGGATTTATATGGATACTTGTTTGGAGGTTTAGAATACCTCTTTTTGTGTAGAATCTTTGTTTGGAATAAATCATTAAGGTATGGATATTTGATGGAACAGTTGTTTGGTTTGGTTGTAGTCCTCGTGGAGGAAAATTTTAATATAGAAAATGTTGGGTTTTATGGGAGATGTTGTCGTTTTTTAAACTGTGTTTTGTTTTTGTCATCAACTCGTAAGGTGGAGTTATTGAATTCTGCAGGTAAAATGAGCACAGAGAACAAATCTCCTTGAAATAAGTGTATCCAAATTTGGACCCAGAAATTCGTCAAAGTGAGGCTCTGTTTTTGGGTCAATTCTAGTTCAGTTTTGATATAGTTTTGGGTTTCGAAACAATTTTGATAGTTAGGCCATAAGTTCAGTTTCACTCATCCAAATTGAGTGATTCAAATTTCTGGGTAAACTAGACTTCTAGGAGTGTATCTCCCTGAAATAAGTATATCCAAATTTGGATCCCATTGGACCCAGAAAATTCGTCAAAGTAAGGGAACAATTCTGAACCTAAAATCTGTCTCAGAACAGTCCCTTGAACTAGAGTAATTCCAGTTGTTTAAATCATAACTTGAATTATACTGGTCCAAATGAGGTGATTCAAATTTTTGTCTAGCTAGGCAGTCTGGGAGAAACGGCTTTCGTGAATAAATTATGATAAAATTTGTCTCTAACATTCCAAGAAAATTTTCAAATATAGAACACAATTCCAGTTACATTCTGAAAATTGTCCAAGAAGCGATTCGAATGTTTGGAAGCCATATCTCCCAAATTAAAGTCTAAATGACATGATGTTTGAACCATAGAAACTTAAGACATAGGGGTATATTGAGTTAGAGATGCTTTTTCTCTAACAATCTGGTTTCTGAGGATCAAGAAATTGTAGCGAAAATGGACTTGAAATACCTCGAACTATTTAGACGAAATTGGTTATAGGCGAAATTGTATAAAAGGTTATATAAATGTATTGTTATATGAAATAAGTATCCTTAGTAATATGATCCTTGATAACATGTGTTATGTTCAAAAAGAGAATACAAATATAATTTTGTTATATGAAAAAGTACAGTTAAATGCTTGTAAGAGATTATTTGATAATGAATATCTCGTAAGTATACATGATATCAATAGTTATTCATGTATATGAGATATCTTTTTCTAATACCTAAAAGATTGTTGAGAAAACATAATAAAACTGATTGCCTACGTATGACAGGGTAGTTGGATAGGTAGGCATGCTTATAGGGATACAGTTGTTGTAGCATACAATTTAAAGATATCAAGACCCGTTAGAATTGATGACATAGATCTGTTTTGGATCTGTTGCCTAGTGGCTGTTTAAGGTCGCCTGAAATAGAAATCATTGTCACGATACGATGATAGTACCTTGAATTTATCTGATTCTTTCCCGATATCCAATTCTAAGGTGTCACGGGCATGAAACATAAAAGCAAATGACAAGAATATGCAAATGATTTGGAATATGATAAATGACATTATATAGTGATATGAAGCATCATATTTCTTGTGAGATAATGATATCTTGTGACAAGAACAAGAAAGCGAATGTATATAGACAATGATAAATAAATATGAAGTATGTATAAACATGTATGAATTACATGTATGAAATATATAAACATGGTATAAGTATCACGATGTGTTAAATGTAGTAATAAGCATACAAAGTGTAATAGCTAGGAGTCCTTAGATTCGATCCGCAGTATTTATTCCCACTAAGCTATAAGTTTGCTTACAGTGTTTTCCGTGTAGGTACGAGAAGAAGGCCCCAGAAACCCAGAGACAATCGCATCAACCAATGAGTCGGCACAATACAGGTGCCAGCTAAAGACCTCATGGTCTATTTTGTATATGTATTTGTTTTGTAAACAATGTAAAGTTTTTTATATGTTTGAATATATGTTTTGTAATCCCATTTTTCTGAGAATATATTTCAAGTTAAATATTTAACAGTATATGAATGAACAAGTTCACGAACAAAAATAAAATAAAATTAAAAAAAAAAAAAGAAAAGGCCTTCTTGCGACAGAATTGTCGAGTTGAGGGCGATCATGATAAACTCACGCGTACACTTAATTACAGTATCTCATTCTTTCCTGATTATTGTTTGATTCAGGATCTTTTGACGATGTAGATTATTGGTAGAGGACGCGAGTCTGGAGGTCTCTACATCCTTGAATCAAAGTGTCACAGTCTCTCTATTGAAGAAGTTATATCCTCAGTTTTCTAGCCTATCCTCATTGAACTGTGAGTCGTGTCAATATGCTAAGCTTCATCGTGTGCATTTGAGTCCTAGAGTCGATAACCGAGCTTCTGCTCCTTTTGAGTTGGCCCATTCGGATGTGTGGGGTCCATGTCCAGTTGTGTCCCCAATTGGGTTTCAATATTTTGTTATGTTTGTCGATGATTATTCGTGAACAAGTAACTTGGTTATATTTAATGAAAAACCGTTCGGAGTTATTTTCTCATGTTCGTGCCTTCTGTGCTGAAATTCACACTCGGTTTCATGCTTTTGTTCAAAATCTAAGAAATGATAACGCCAAAGAATATATGTCTGAACAATTTCAGTCATTCATGCTTCAGAATGGCATCTTTCATCAAACATCCTGTGTTAATACTCCTCAAAATGGAGTTGGTGAAAGAAAAAATAAACACATTCTTGAAACCGCTCGAGCTCTATTGTTTCAAATGCACCTGCCCAAGCATTTCTAGGCCGATGATGTTTCCACTGCTTGTTTTTTGATTAATCGGATGCCTTCCTCAGTCTTGGATTGGGTCACTCCGTTTCAAACCCTCTTTCCCCAGAAATCTTTGTTTCCCATTGAGCCTCGAGTATTTAGGTGTACTTTTTTTGTTCAAGATGTTGATCTGCGTAATATAAACTCGATACTAAGTCATTGAAGTGTATCTTCCTTGGTTACTCTTGAGTTCAAAAGGGGTATAGGTGTTATTGTCATAGTCTTCGCAAGTACATGGTTTCTGCTGATGTCACATTTCTAGAGAATACTCCTTTTTCTCCAGACTCGATCCACACTAGTCAAAGGGAGGCTGATGATTTGTTTGTTTATACTCTTGCCTCGCCAGCTCCTGCTTCTATTCCACCTCTGACAAAGCCTCCTATCACTCAAGTCTATGTTCGGCGCCTACACCCCCCAGTCTCGAGCCCTCCACGAGCTACTTCAACATCGGATCCAGTTATTAATGATAACCTTCTTATTGCTCTCCGTAAAGGTAAACGTCGGTGTACTCATCCAATCTCCTCTTTGATTCTTGTACTTTATTTGTCATCTCGATGCTTGTTTGTTTATTGCATCCATAGACTTTATTTCATTTGCCTAACAAAGTTTAAAAGCATTTATAATCACAGTTGGCGTAGTACTATGATAGGAGATGAATGCGTGAATGATAATGAGTAACACGAGCGGTGTGTTTACCTACTGGAAAGAAAGTCATTGGTTGTCGATGGATGTTTACAGTGAAGGTTAATCCCGATGGATCCATTGCTAGGTTGAAGGCCCGTCTTTTTGCTAAAGGGTATACCCAGACTTATAGGGTGGATTATTCTGATACCTTTTCCCCGGTTGTCAAGCCGACCTCTATTCGACTAGTTATATCTCCTCATGGCTGGGACCTCCATCAACTTGACATTAAGAATGTCTTTCTTCATGGGGATCTTGCAGAAGAGGTTTATATGGAGCAACCTCTCGGGTTTGTTGCTAAGGGGGAGCTTGGTAGAGTTTGTCGTCTCCGAAAATCATTATATGGCTTGAAACAAAGTCCCCGTGCATAGTTTGTCAAGTTCGGTGAAGTGATTGAGAAATTTGGCATGCGAGGAAGAAAAATCCGATCCTTTCATCTTTTCTGAAATTCCAGCGAGGTATCATCTTGTTAGTTGTGTATGTTGATATGATATTATCATTCACGGGAATGATATGGCGAATATCTTCCTTGAGTCCTTTCTTCATAGCGATTCACACAATGGACTTAGGAATGCTGAAATACTTCTTGGGTGTTGAAGTTATGAGGAAGCCAAACGATGGAATCTTCTTATCTTCAGAAGAGTATGTGTTGGATCAATTTATGCAGGAAATAAGAAGAATTGGCAACAAAGCGTATTCGTCACTTTATGGCCTTGAAAGCACAAATAACACTAGAGAAGAAGCGGGTGTTTGAAGACCACGAGAGATATAGAAGGCTTGTTGGGAAGTGAAGCTACGCCAAAATGCTTAGCGCCACACGATATTGCATACTCTGTTAGTGTTGTAAGCGATACATATCTTCTTCTGATTAATCATTGAATGGTGTAAAGCCGATTCTATGCTACTTGAAATGAGTCTCAGGACTTGGTATTTTATACAGTAATCATGGGCATAATAGACTTGAGTGTTTCACGGATACAAATTGGACAGGATCTAAGGAAGACAGAAGGTCCACTTCGGGTTACTGTGTGTTTGTTGGAGGAATCTAGTTTCATGGAACAGTAAGAAATAGAGCGTTGTCTTTTGATCTAGTGCAAAATCTGAGTATAGAACAATGGCACAATCTACATGCAAGATTATGTGACTCCACCAACTTTTGGCATAAGTCGGTATTAAAACCTCAATCCCGACAAAGCTTTGGTGTGACTTGATTTGCTCTTCATATTGCCTACAATCCACATTTTCCATTAACAAACTAAACACATAGAGATAGATTGTCATTTTGTTCGTGAGAAAATACAACTCGGTTTGATTTCTACAAGATACGTGAAGATTGGAGAACAATTAGGTGATATCTTCACAAAGGCCCTAAGTGGGGACCGGGTTAGTTACCTATATAACAAGTTGGGCATGATTAGCATCTATGCTCGACTTGAGGGGGTAATTATAGTATGTATCATGAAGTTAACATATTGGTTTGTATTCTATTAGGATAATTTACTTATAAAGGTTGCCAACCATTTAGGAAGAGTAGATCATCTTACCTAATGTATAGCCTAACCTTCTTGTATATATAGGTATGATGACTCAATGGAAAACATAAGGGACTTCATTCCTCCAACTCTTCTTCTCTTAGTCTCTACAAGCTGCAATTTTTGTATGATGCTGCTTCTGTTTATCATGGACGGAAAAGTAAAAAAATGAAAAAAAAAAACACACAAACAACCTTTTGAAACGAAAGGTTGGTGAAGTCTTTTAAAGTCTACTCAATAAGAAAAGATAAGATATAAATAAATTTTAACTAGGATTAATATTAGTTGGATTTAAATTAGAAATAGTACTAATTGGAATTAAAATATGATTAGTATTTGTTGAAGTCGAATTATCACTAACCAATTAGGTTACAAGATAATAAGAATTAGAGTTACAATTAGTTATTAGTGTTATAGCATATATCCACTTTACATGTAGAGTTATAATCTATTAGGAAACTTGTCTTATAGAGTTGTAATTTATTAGGAAGGTTAGATTGGCTTTTGTATATATATATTCACAATGGATCAATGAAAAACACAAAGAATTTATTCCTCCAATTCTTTTGTCCTATCTACATTGTATCAGAGCTAGTTTGCTTGGGAGGTCACAGGTTAAATAGCACTTTGCAATTTATTCCCCATTTGTTGATTTGAAAGTGTGGGGAATTTCTATTTGGTTTTATTTCTGTGCGGGTATGGGTACGCACGTGAGGAAAGTGTTAAGGAATGAAATTACGTATTCATCCAAAATCCTGAGTTGACTTTTAGGAGAGTTGGTCATTTAACATGGTATTAGAGCCTAGGGGCTCGGATTAGGAAAATTTCAGACAATGTTAAAGTTACTTTTCGGAGTGCAAGAGGGTTGTAAGAGGTGTGTTTTTTAAACACCTATTTCAAGGGAGCGTGAGATCTCACCACCGGCCTGAGGAGCTTCGCCAACCGCAGACAAGTCCCTATGCAAATTCCGATGGCCGAAAAATATTTGCGTGAGCAACATGCGCCAACGCAAGCTTTCAGACCAAATTCTCAAGCGCCACGTGTGTGGGCGCATGGACTTGTCGCTGGTCACCAGACTTCTCCAATCAATCCTAGCCATCTTCCATGCTTGTCCAAGCCTTGCAACAGTGTTTTTCAAGCACTTTTAGTTCCGGCAGCCTACCTTTCTATGTTTTTCTACCTGTTTTCCTTGACCTCTTCGTGGTCCAGAGGTGTTTTGTGAATATTAGGGCCAAGTTCTCCTCCAAGAAAGTGTTTTTCATGAAAAGGTGGTCATTTTGTTTGCAAGATCCTATTTTTCTGGTATTTTTCGAATTTTCAAAGACTTATTCGAGTTAGATCTACTTCTATGACTAACACAAAATCCTTAGAAGGAGTTGTGTGTCATTATTGCCATAATCCAGGACATGTGCGCGAGTGTAGAAAAGTACAAAATAAAATCGAAGAGATTTCGATCTGCTCATCATCGAAATCGCCGGAGTCTCCATCTACTTCTATCGATACATAAGCGAATCCAGAGTAAAACCTTGTGGCATTGTTTTATTTCCTCTTCGCTTGCATGGGTCGTTAACTGCGGAGCCAGGCCACATGACGGTAATTCAATGTATTTACTACATTTTGATCTGCATCTGCCTCACGTACCCTTGCGGATAGGTCAGCATCTTGTGTCCTTGGGTGGAGACGATTCATTAAACTCTCTAATCACTTTGACCTCTGTTCTAAGTTTACAATTCTCTTTTAATTTAATTTCTATGAATAAACTCACTTGTACACTTAATTGCAGTATCTTATTCTTTCGATCTTTATAGATTGAAGATCTTTAATGAGAGCGGATTATTGAAGTCGAGGGCCTTAAGTCTAAGGGTCTCTACATCCTTGAAATAGAGGTGTCAAAGTCTGTTGCTTGTTCTGAGGTTGTTACCCCATTCAAATTATATCCTTGAAACAAAGGAGCCAAAGTCTGTCACTTGGGCCATCATTCGCTCCCTTTGTTGAAGAAGCTATATCCTCAATTTTCTAGCCTATCCTCATTGAACTTTGAGTCGTGTCAATATGCTAAGTTTCATCGAGTGCATTTGAGTCCTAAAGTCAATAAACGAGTTTCCGCTCCTTTTGAGTTAGTTCATTCTTATGTTTGAGGTCCTTACTTGTTCAGTTTTATCTCCGATTGGGTTTAAATATTCCGTTATCTTTGTGGATGATTTCTCTCGTGTCACTTGGCTTTATCTAATGAAAAGTCGTTCTGAGCTTTTTTCTCATTTTAGTGTCTTTTGTGCTGAAATTCAAACACAATTTCATGTCTCTATGCAAACATTGAGAAGTGATAATGCCAAGGAATATTTGTGAACAGCATTCGGTCCCTTCATGTACAGCGTGGGTTCTCATGACCTCGTGTGTTGATACACCCTCTCGAGAATGGGGTGATGAGAGAAAATTAGACACATCTTCTTTAAGGCGACCTGTGCATTTTGTTCAGAATGAATGTCACTTAAGCGTTTTGGTAAGACGGAGTCCTCCATGACTTGTTTTTATTAACAAGATGCCCTCATCGATTCTTAATTGGGCTACTCCTTACCACCAGTTGTTTCCAAATAATCCATTGTTCCCTATTGATCCCAAGGCATTTGAAAGCACATGCTTTGTCTGGGATGTCCTTCCTCAAGTCTCTAAACTTGATCCGAAGTCCTTAAAGTGTATCTTTGTGGGATATTCTCATGTTCAAAAAGGGTATAAGTGTTATTGTCCCACTCTTCGACGTTACTTCGTGTGTATTGATGTTGCATTCTTTGAAACTACCCCATTTTCCCTTCCGTCCCTATTCTGAGTCGGGGAAGGAAAGACTTGTTATACTCTTGCCTCACCTTTGTCTCTCAGACACATACATCCTGCTCAAAGTAAAACCTCCTATCACTTAGGTATACACTCGACGCCAACACCCCCTAGTCTCGAGCCCTCCACCAGCTGCTTCGACATTAGATCTAGTTCTCAATGATGACCTTCTTATTGCTCTCCGTAAAGGTAAAAGTCAGTGTGTTCATCTAATTTCCTGCTTTTGCTCTTATGACCACTTATCACGATCTTATTCTTTTATTGCATACTTGGACTCTATTTCGTTGCCTAACAAGGTTTCTGAAGCCCTCACTCACCCTAGTTGCCGTAATGCTTGATAGAAGAGATTGGATGCTTTGACTGACAATGGTACTTGGGACTTGATTCTGTTTACATGTGGGAAGCCATTAGTTGCCATTGGGTGTTAGGTGAAGTTGTCCCGATGGATCCATTGCTCGGTTGAAAGCCAGCCTTGTTCTTAAGGGTATACCCAGGCACTGGTGTGATATTGGAACGCACCTGTTGCTAAGATGACATATGTTCAGCTTTTTATTTCCTTGGCCGCCACTTATAATTAGGATCTACGGCTTGATATTAAGGTGTCTTTCTTCATGACGACCAGAGGGGCATATAGACAACCGCCGGGGTTTTTGCTTTCGAGGAGATAGGGAGGTTTGCGGAGTCTTGAAAGTCTTTGTATAGTTTGAAACAGAGTTCACATGCGTGGTTTGGTGAATTCAAGTCGTTGAGGAATTTGGCACGCAGAAAAGTAAATCTGACTACTCCGTCTTTTACAGGAACTTCAATTCAGGTATCATTCTATTGGTAGTGTATATGGATGATATCCTTATTATTGGGAGTGACTCTAAAGGTATTTCATCTCTTAAGTCCTTTCTTCAGAGCCAATTCCATTCAAAGGACTTAGGGATGCTAAGATACTTCTAGGGCATTGAAGTTATGCAAAGCAAACATGGAATCTTCTTATCTCAAAGGAAATATGTGCTTGATCTATTGTCTGAGACTGGAAAGTTGGGGGTAAACCCATACAGTTCTCCTACGGTTCCAGACATACACCTTATTAGAGAAGGCGAAACATTCGAGGATCCTGAGAGCTATAGAAGACTAGTTGGGAAGCTGAATTACCTTCACAGTCCTTTCATCTGATATTGCCCTCGAGTCCAATGTGAAAGCCGATACATGTCTTCTCCAACGGTTGATCATTGGGCGGTTGTAGAGAGCGGATTCTTTGTTACCCAGAAAGGATTTATACGGTAATCCTTGGGTATAATAGACTTGAGTGTTTCACGGATGCTAATTGGACAGGATCTAAGGAGGACAAGATGTCCACTACAGGTTATTGTGTCTTTGTTGGAGGGAATCTAGTCCCAAGGAAAAGTAAGAAATAAAGTGATGTCTCTCGATCTAGTGCAGAGTCTGAATATAGAGTGATGGCACGGTCCGTACGTAAAATTATGTGGCTTCATCAACTCTTGATGGAAGTCGGCATAAAGACACCAATCCAAGCAAAACTCTGGTGTGACAACTAGGTTGCCCTTCATATTGCTTCTAATCCAATATTCCATGAACGAACTAAGCATATTGAGATAAATTGTCATTTCTTTCGTGAGAAAATACAACTTGATTTGATTTCTATAGGATATGTGAAGACTAGAGAACAATTGGGTGATATCTTCACAAAGGCTCTAAATGGGGACCGAGTTAGTTATCTATGTAACAAGTTGGGCATGATTAATATCTATGCTCCAACTTGAAGGAGTGTTATAGCATATATCTACTTTACATATAGAGAAGTTATGTCTGATAGGAAACTTGTCATATAGAGTTGTAATATATTACGAATGTTAGATTAGCTTTTGTATATATATTCACAATGGATCAATAAAAAACACAAGAAATTTATTCCTCCAATTCTTTTGTCCTTCTATCTACAATTAGAATTCTAATAGACTTTGGATTTCTTAGAGAAGTATGTAAGGCTAACTGATTTTTTTTTTTTTTGATAGGTAAATGTTTTCTTTCGTTTTTTGGTCCACACTAGGACTTAAACCTAGATTGCAATCCTCAATGGTGAGATTCAATTCATTTTCTTCTAGGATCGACTCCTAAAGCCCTTAATAAGACTTTAAGGTTTCTATCTTTTCTACGTCAGATCTTCTCTCTATTTAATTTATTTTCTTTTTCTCTACCATAAACTTCATTCCTTGTTCCTCTTTTTATACCTAATAGCCAAAGCCTAACCCACCCATTTGATTGTAGGTAACCATCTTAGGATTGTCTGACATCAAAGCCACATTACTATCTAAACGATGAATATATCAATAAGTTCAACCCTCTTCTGTGATTGTGTGTCCTCTGCTTGCAAAGAAAAAATGTAACTAGCTAAAAAGAATTAATGTATTCCATGAATTCTTCATTTAGGAAATCAATATTCAAATGTCAAAATAAAGGTAAAACGAACCCAAAATATCAAACAATGCAGGCAAAAATTTATGCATACCTCATCGTTGCTAGAGGACTGTTTTGGAGGCAGATGAAAGAAATCAGCATCAGCACGCATTGGCCAACCCAGCCGAAAACAGTCCACCGACCTACAATTTCGCAATGGTGAATCAATATGGAAATTAAAACAAAATACAGCAGCATACATTTTTTTTTTTTTTTTTGATAAATAAGCACAGCATATATTACCAAAGTGGCCTCAACAGCATACAATATAAAAGAAGGGAGGATGATACCAAAAATATTCATTCAAATCATCATAGTTCCTCCATTGCGAATGCTTTGATTTTCCACTTTTGCTCCTCTCAGCTTCCTGCAAACCTCAAAAGACCAAATAACGCAAGACAAAGCAAGTAAATTTAAGGGAAAAAAATAAAAAAGAAGATTTGCAGAATCAAGTATAGAAGCAAAGACAGACCTTTGCAATTGTTTCATAGATTGGGTGACTACTTTTTCTTTAGAAAGCTTCCTCTTCTCCTCCGTGGAAATTAGAGCACACATTTTCACCAGTCATGGGACTGACACTACCAGACAGTGACCCATATAATTCAAATGCCATCTATATAGATTAAGAAAAAACAACAGTATAATTGAGAATTCCAAGAAAAGAAAAAGAAAACGAAAAAAGATCCAAGTTTTCTCTATAAATGAAGGAACCTCAAAGATTTCTCACTTCCAATAGCGTAGAATAAATGTCCTAGAGCAAAAAAAAAACTCTGTTTTCTTCCACCTTCATTTATATTTTCTTTCCACAGTGTGATCTTACTCTTTGGATAGGAGAAGCTTTTCCATTTCCAGATCTTTTTCTTATTCCTTTCCAAGAATGCACCCATGTTATAAACAAGTTGGGATAATCTAGAAAGCCAAAATCCCTCCCAAATTCAAAGCTTTTGCAGAAGGAGTTGGAGAGAGAGAGAGAAGGGGGTGGTCAATACCAATAACATGTTTTAGATAAGAAGCGTTATAAATCCCTTGAGGTAAATAGATGCATTATACTCTAGTTAGTGGGCAAACCAATGGTATTTCATTCACTGTTATTCTTTGGCAGAGGCATCCTCCATGGTCACACCATCAGTGTGCATGTGTGTCATGCACTTGCTTAGGATGCCACCCAATGGAGATAACATTTAAGAATAAAAAATCCCATAGGTGATGAGATCATCATATTTGTGTCATGTGCAAGGGAAAAGAAACTGAGCTGGAAATGCTTACATGATGGTATATATAAGGCATTCAGACAGATCTTAGGTGCAGCTTCCCCCATATTAGAAGATAAACCCATGTATAACAATTTCCTCTGCACTGCACATCCTGTTGAATGATTGGTAGCTGCAAGGTAAAACAAACATGAAAATTTGCAAAAAGCTCTAAGGAAAATAAGATTAATTAAATTAACCTGAAAGTACAAATTTGCTAAATTTATAATCGAATGATGTTCCATGTGGCCAATTAAAAAGAAAGGAAAGCAGTAGCAAGGCCCTCATAGCATCCAAAAAGAAATGAGTAGAATAAGAAGATTTGAACAGAAGACGAACCAGAGACTACTCTTGCGACCCAAGTACTTGCACCACTTTTTGTAGTTCTTGAAAAGTTTCTTCATCACGTCTGTCATTTTACGGTCATCGACTAAACATAAAGTTCTGATCCAATGAATGGCATTTTCAGTTAGATCATAAGCCAGAGTAATCTGTGAAGTTAAAACCTTGGGTTGCTGATCAAGCTTTGGAACTTGTCTTATGTGCCCATTTGCTAGTAACAGAATCAAGTGCTCCCTTTGATTTGCCAGATTATCTTTCTGCGCATTAACAAGGTGATAATGAATCATGACAAACGAATTGAGTGATAAAAAAAAAGTTACACTCACCTGGAATCCAAACATAGCCTGAAGCCAGTCCAGAATGTCTTGGTCAACTTTCTTCTTGTAACCCTTGGGCCATGGCAAACCCCTGGTGTTACGAAGTGCAGCAACAGAAACTTGAATCTAAAAACAACATAAACCACCAAAGCCTTTCAAACATGAAAATATCAAGAAAGAAGGAAATCAAGTGTATAACAAATGAGAAATTAGGGAATCAACCTCAGAGAATCTCATAATAGCCTGATTTGCACTATCAGGATCGAGAGGAAGAATATTATAGGGTACATATATCTCTGTTTTTTCCTTGACCTTATTGTGAGCTAGCAAAATCTATGTACAAAGAAAAAAATCCATCATATCGTTATTCATATAAGATAGCTGCCATCAGTATTAGAAAGTTCACAAGAGGAAGCAGGTATTCTCAGCATAGAAAACTACTGAGATAACTGCTCATTCGGATAATTGACATCATGCAAAATTCACAAGTAAAAAGCAATCAGTTTCACCTCATCAGCAACTTCAACAGATTCTGTCAGATTGACAGCTTTCAGGACCTCAAAGAGAACAGCAGCTGTTTGATATGCTTTTGTAAGCTGAGCTCTGAATCAGGAAAAATGCTATCAAACAAAACAGTTTTCTAGCAAGTTATCAGAAAAATATTTCAAATTTCAAGACAACATACCGATCAGCTTTATCAGCAGCCTGTTGCAAAGCTTGAATATATTTTTTATAGTAATGTTGATAGAAACTTTGCATTCCACGACATCACTTTTGCCCTTCCTGCAAGTGTAACTTCATTTTCCTGGGAAGAATAGAAAGGATGAACCATCTTATATAGCACTTCCAAACCTGGGCCCTCATAAGTACAAGACAGCTTATCTTTGTTTGCAATGTTCTATCCATGCCAACCAGAAGTGAAAAGAAGCAAAAATCTAGCATATCAGAGTTAAAAGATCAAGCCTCAAATATGGAACTAGCAGAATCAACTATCAAATAGATCATGTACAAAATCCAAGAATAACTTGTTACTCCAATCAGTTGATACCATACCCCAAAAAAGAAAGAATGCAAGAGTAAGGATCTCAAGTTAAGGATTGAAGCTCTTGATTCCTTTAGCTGCTTGTTGCATTCTTTCTTCATGCACCAAAAGAAAGAATGGGGACCAGTCACCCGACTAATTTTCTCCACTTTACCGAAGGCCATTCATGAAAAACCAAAAACTCTCAATCTGACCTCAGCATCAACCACTGAACCTTAGATATATTTAGAAAAAGAGATGCAACTCCTATGGCATATCCCACATCCATGAAACTCTCCATCTTTCTTATGCACACACAGTATCAACTAGGAAGAATTTTGCCTCTCTAACTCAACTGCTCAGCAATAAGGCTCATCCTTTGACCATGGAACTACATAGAGTAACAAAAAAGCGACTATGCAATAAGAAACTGGAAAAAATATTATCTATGAAAAGAAAATACAAAGGATGAAACGTCTACAAAGACAACAAAAATAACATAAAAAGTGTCTGGTAAAAAGGCAACTCCCAGAAACAAGTGGCCTAACTCCAAAATCTAAACCTAACAACACTTGGGAGAATCCTTGGCAAACTCCCTGATAAAGCAGTTCTTCTCTCTGAAAGCCTATAGGTTTAAGGGAAAGGACTGTCTGAACCTTATAGAAAGATAAAAATGAGTACAGCCATAAAATCTCCGCAGCCACCTCCTACCTGGAAACATATATGAAAGAACAATCCACAAGACTCCTCTCTGCTAAGAGATCGCTAACACCTATTAAGGATGACAGAATCAAGCTTTCTAGTAAAGTTGGCATCTCCACCTTAAAAGCTAAAACACTGCCATACTAGATGCACTGTATACAGAGCAAAGAGTGAAGTAGAACTTTTAGATGTTTCATTATTTGCAGCCCCCACACAGTGACACAATCATCAGGGGTGTGCTCTACCATTGAGCTAATAGCCCATTGTGGGGGACCACTATACCAAAAGCGAGAGAAACCCCATGCCTCTTTTTCCTTTTCTTGCCCTCATGTAGTCACATAGGAGGGATATGAGAAAATCCAGAGTGCAAGTTTTCACAGGGCAAAGGAAAAAAATTTATTCGTTTGTGAACCATTATGACTAATAGCATTTTGAACTGGATATAAATCAATGATTTTAGGAAATCTTACAAAGACAAAGGTAGCACTAAACACTATACAATCATGTAAGCTATAACAAAATGGTACACCATAAAGAATGATCGTTAGTCTATTAGCATGGACTAGAGATATGATTAACTGTGTAGGCTTGCCAAAATCATTCTTGACCAAGGTTGTTGATATGGCAGGCTATGAAGTCAATAGTTCACCATCTTTGATTACCAGCATAAAGGTCTCTGGAGATGTTTGTGACAAAAAAATTGGTTAACTACTCCATTTTGAGAGGATTTCCTTGCCAAGTCTATGTTTGTGTGCAGGGATCATAGCAGTTAATGATGGAACCTGTAAAACGACCAACTCTCCTAAAAGTTATGAATATCATGCCTTTAACACCCTCATTCACGTGCAGCCTCATACCCGCACGTGGAGAGTCAAATAAACCAAATAGAGTCTTCCATGGAATTTCAAATCAACAAATGGGGAATAAATTGCAAAGAAGTGACTCAAACCCAAGACCTCCTGCCAAACCAGGCTCTAATACCATGTTAAATGACCAACTCTCCTAAAAGCTCAAGCTTGTAGGATTTGGGCTTAATATGAATATCATGCCTTTAACAAAACCAAAGTCCAAAATGATGCATTTTCATGGGATATGAAGAAAAGCAATAAATTTTGGGCATGTTAATTGATATAAATTTTGTTATTTAATTGTACAAAGAAGTTTAATAAATAATGATGCCGTTTTCAAAAAATACAATATGTTCAATTCAAAAGATGGATGCAGTTATAAACAAATGGAGGCTCAAAGGCAACGTCTGTAGCTCAACTCCATTTTTCTTCTTCCAATACTTTTTTTTTTTGGAACTCCTAATATTCAACTTCCATAAGGAGACTAATCAAACAAGTCTCTTTCTTCTCTTATTTCTTTTGATTCCAAATTATCCTCTAAGAAAGAAACAAATAGTTTAGGCCAGAAAAGAAACAAAAAGGGAAAAAGAAAAAGTTTAAAATAGAAAAAGGCTTTCTAAAAGGGTTCATTACCACAATGAACTTATTTTTGCTCTAAAAACACCTAACCATGACAAATTTATCAGAAGAAAATAGAAAATATCAATGTTACATTTAAAGGAAATAATCATATCAAGACCAAAGGACCAGATGATTGATACCTCCTATCATAGAAATAAAGAGGTATAGAAACTTCGGAAAAGGCTTGAACAGAAGTTCTTACAGAGAAAAAGATATTAAAATTATAGTCAATAACAAATCAGTTACACAGAAAGAACCAATTATTTTTGTTTCATAATTTTTCTTTATAATTAGATGTTTCTCATCGCACAAATAAAGACATTTTCCTACTCAACATGAATACCTCTAATAATAGTTATACTTTATTTTTTTTTAATCAGGTTTTATACCTTGAGAAGGCCCCTCATCCTACCCTCTTTCTTTTAATCAATAAAAATCTATCTTTGTTTCTGATAAATAAATAAAAACATATTGTAATTAAAATTTAGCCTAAAACTACAACAATAACCGTTCCTCCAAACTACTCATTCTTAAATTATGAGATCTTAACAACAGTGCTTACCCTCTCTAAGCGTTGAAGAAGTGCAGTTTTAAATTGCCGAACACCACGTCCGCTTGATGTGGGATCTAATCTGTGAGCTTTCTCAAATGCATAGAATCGACCTAATTTAAGCACCAATGTAGATAAGAATTAGAGTCCACATTTAAATTGGCTCATTAATTAACCAATTTGCATTTGTTTTGAAATATAATTGAATCACTGGCAACTGAATATGTTATAAGAGATGCAAGATCCAAAAGAAGAAGGAACAAGTAAGAATGCAGCAAAAAAATGTACAGGAACCTATAGGTGCTTAAACTTGATTAAGATTATTATAAATAAACGGAACTAACACAAACTGATTCCAGGATAAATAACTTGTAGGGATCACAACAAACAAAGGGTGCAGATGGGCATTGTCATCTTATGTTCTATGCACTATCTTGAAAATAAGAACCTTCACATGCTTAAAATAATAACATCCTGTGGGAGATTAAAATTTGTGCGTTCGAATTCTTCTTTGAGGAAATATTGCTTATACCATTCATAAGTCAATCAGAGTAAGAACTGTTGGATACAATATTTTTTATTGATCTGAAGACCTAGGAAAATCAAATTGAACTATTTAATTTGGTATAATCCTTTTAAATTGAAGAATTTCTTTGATCCACAGTCCAGTAAGCTACCGGATCAAACGGTCAAAATCAAAGACCGAGCTGGCATGAAGTGGCACAAACAGAATAGGCAACCTTTGAGATGAGAAACAGGGAGACAACAATGCATCCTAAAAATGAAGGAAAAAGTTGAATTAGGAATTGTGGATTGAGTAAAGATAAGAAGACTGTGGTTTAATGTGGGTTATGTGCTGGAATTAGGGGAAAGCTTGATGTAGATTGTAATGGGACTTTAGTAGTTTCAACTACAGGTACAGAATTGGAGCTTAAAGTTTTTATCTGACATTGTCAACTGTGGATTTTGGGGATTAAGCGATTAACAAAAGGAAAAAAAGATAGGAAAGATATGGGCATGTCTAGAAGTTGCAGAAAATACTACAGAAAAAAAAACAGAAACTTCCAAAATGGGAATTACAAACAAGGAAGTTTAATTCTAAAAGATAATACAAAAACTAAGCGTGTAGAATTGAAATGGAACTTACAAAGATAAGCAACCCTTGGATTGCTGGATTCAACTGTTGCTTAACTTTGAGGTGGAGCAATCTCGACTAATGATGATGGCACAACCTCGCTATCCATCATCGCCTCTCTAAATTTCCCACAGTCTGGGTCGAAGAGTCTTTATAAGCGGTTGCTGCTCAGGCCCTCTTCTGTAGGCCATCTCTTCACCCCCAACCAAACACCAACTTCAATTATTCTCTTTATCTGTAACCCACAATCCACCAGGCGAAAATAAGGCAAAAGCCCGTTTGGTTGCTCAGAACATTGAAAAAAACACAACATTTCGATATTGAATATTCCTGTCTCACTAACGAAAACATCAAAGGAGCCCAAATACCAAAAATTGAATCCATAAAACAGAAAAAGGAAATTTTGATTGAAACTAAACCAGAATCCAGATATTCCTATCACCTACTGTTTGGTTGCTAAGGAAAAAAAAAAGGCAAGAAAGCTTCAGAAATAGACAAATGATTTATGTTTTGTGTATTCTATCTAACCAATGGAGAAATTAAGAACCCACTCTGGATCATGGCCATGAGACAAGATAGGAGAAAGCAAGAGCAGGGAGACAGAAATTAAGAAGAAGAAGAAGAAGAAGAAAGAAAGTGAAAGAGAAAGTATTACCAGAAGACGTACTGAGAGAAAGAGATACAAAACCAAAGAGCAGATTACTATGAAACTCCACAGAAATCATCAGAAAAGACAGAAGAAAACTCCATAGAAGAACGGAAGGGTACAGAGAGAGTGAATGACAGAGCACTGGTGCCTTAGGAATTAGTAACATGAAGAAGAAAGGTAGTGTCTACGTCAATCCAATCAAAATTTGCCACGTCACCTCTTGTTCTTTTTATAATTCATATATTTTCAAAAAATAATAACAATGTTTCTTGTAAAACTTAATGGCTTTTCAATCTCTACTGCCGCCTTCCATGACTTCCCTTAAATCCCTTTCTCCCTTTTCTATAGCATAAAAGTTTTGGCCTTCCAAAAATGCCTTTATTTTTAACTTTAAGGGTCTGTCTCTACTTTTAATTAATTACATTTATTATAAACTCAAAATCTGACCCACTAAAGAACATGGGTAGATTTAGACAAAGATAAAAAGATAAACTCAAATTAAATTCACCATTTGTAATAATACCCTTCACTTCTCATTTAATGAACTTAGGTGTTTTAATTCATAGAAGAATAGAGTGATAAAGTATTTAATAGTTATGGGTGTTGTATAATGTAATTGAGTTATGAAGAGTGTGTATGATTCAGAAAATGTAAGTTTTTTGGATGGTGTTAAGGGCTTTCTTAATCATGATTGATGAATTTTCAATTAGAGGTACTCTTCTTAATGGTCTTTCTTTTTGTACAAAATAATATAAACTATTGGGAATGGGTGGCCTCCCAAGAAGTCACCTCCCATACAAACCTAGATCTTATCTTAATCTTATAGGCTAGGCTCCTCAAAACCTACACTCACCATTCTCATTTCCTAACCTTTTTCCCTCTTTGGTGCACATTTTTATATAGTATGTTTATATATATATATATATATATGCTCATTTTAAAACTTTAATGTATGATTTGTTTTTTATATTTATTCATGTGGTATTATAATGTTTCTTGTGTAATGCAAATAATTTGATTATTTTTATGTTTCAAATGCGATTGCGCTCATGGATTAAACTTTATTTTCAACTTTAATGTATGTTTTTAGGAGATAAAGTTAAGTTGAAAATGTTGGGTGGCTATGACAAATTATACATACATGAATATTTGTTGAAAAAGGCAAGTAATTAGGTGGGGTTATGATGGATTCAAGTAATGGACTAATCATTCATATATTTAACTTAATTAATAGAACGTACAAAGTTTAAATAGGCGTTATACCTAGAAATGAGAAAGATTCTTATATCAAAGTTTAACTAAAAAAAAAAAGTGATGGGGTAACTGCATTTGATGGGACAGGTACACAATTAATTTCTGATGGGGCAGGTACACACTTAATTTCTAGAAAAATATGTAACCAAGGACATGATAAGAGTGAGACAATTGAGCAATTATTGAAATTACATGGCCAATCAAGTGATGCCATTTGTGATGCATATTTTATAATTATGACCTCATTTTCTTAGTCTTGTATCTTTGATTCCATTTATTTGTATCTTTATTTTAGTGGGATTGCTTTTATCATATACTAAAACAACTTAGCATTTAATTCTTGATATGAAGGATTATATTATCACTTAACGTGTATTTTATAATTATGCTGCAGCATGCATGCATGCATGCATGCATCTAGGGATTATATATTTATTTATTTTTATTTTTAAATTTTCTTTTAATATCTTGGAGTGCCCAAACAAATTAATGATTTATAAATGAGTATATATAATAATATTTGGACGGTCCCACTTAATGAGGTATTTATCCACTTACTTTTTGACATCACTTATTCTTTACTAAGCAGTAGATCTTATCCTTGGATCCCAATTTTTATGGTCAAAGTCAGCACGTTTTTTAAAATTTGTAAGTTGAAAACGTTATATTTTGAAATTAATTATTATATAAAACACAAAAATATGTGAAATTCTGATAACAATTGTACTGAGGTTCGTCGATTAGTCCATTCTGATAATAAAATGATATGATTGCACCTCAATAATTTCAACAAAAAAACAAAGATGGACGATCTTTATTACCTACCTCAAAAGCCAGTTTTTTAATCAAGGTGAACAGGTTTGATGGAATTAAAACATTTTTTTTTATTTTAACCACCTCTCAATCTTAAAATTTAATGCATCTAGCTAAGTTATATCTTTTATTTGGCTTATATAATAAACTTTTAACAAAATATATATTATAAATAGAGTTATATTACATATTTTAAAAAGAAATAATATAGGGATAGGGATTGATCGAGCCTAAAATAAAGCTTATGACACGACCCTTCTAAAAACGGGTTAGAAATAAGTTTCGGTCTTTTTGGAGACCCCTTACCCCAATAAGCAAATGTTCTATTTATAAATTTTGTGGACAGTTGGTTTTGAGCCCTTTTTGTGGTTTGGGAACCCAACCTCTTACATTGTTTTTATTAAACAATCCGATATGAAAAAATACATTTTTTTTTAATATTTTTTCCTCTTTTTAGTATTTTTCATAAACCTAGTCCAACATTTTCTTAGTATTTTTCGAAAACAAGACACAACCTTAAGATTTGTGTTTGAGTAAAACTTGTTACTGTTATTCTCTTTTATTACCGAATACCTATTCCTTATATACAACTCTTTTTTATTAATAATATTTCTCCTATTTCGTCATTTAATTTGGAAACTAATTGGTATCAATTAAGCATTTCATTTGGATTTTTCTTTGTCTTCATAAATCTCGAGATTGAGTGTGAAGTATTACTTGAGTTTGTTAATATTTTTTTGTGAATTTTCAAGTGTTTAAGGATTTTATTTTTAATAGCAATGGATTATAAAAAGACTGTCTCATATATAAGAATTCAAGTATATAAGATTAAAACTGTACTTGAACTCTCTCATACCTACTATAAATTGAAGTTAACAATCTCTTTTTCTCATATTGAAAAATTTTAAATTATTATTAGTATGCAAGTCATTTGCCTTTCATCTTATTGAAAATTTTCTAAAGTGATCAATATTTAGTTTTATCCAAATATCAAAATATCGGTAAATACGGATATATCGATAATTGGATTTTATGGAAATATCATAAATATCGGTAAAATATCGGTGGATATTTTTACAAAAATATCGGTTATTAAAATTTTTCATATTTTAATTATATAGATTATGAGAAATGATTCATATCTTAATTAAGGTATATTAAAATCAAATGGATTAGTAATTATTAAATTAAATATGTTATATTTAATATATTATTCAGATATTATTATGTTAAAGATATTTTATTTTATTTTTTTGTTATTATTATTATAAATATTATGTAGATAATGAAATTCAAAATATTATATATTATAAACTTTCAAAATTTTAAATGATATTATTTTATTTTTTCCTTTTCAAATTAATATTTGATTTTAAAATATTATAAGTTATAATGTAAATAAAAATAAAATAAAATATTATAAAGGGATTATGAACAAATAAATAATAAGATAATATAAAAAAGTTTTGCCTGCTTATATTGGGCACGGGTGCCACTCGGGCATTTGGGTGGGTTCGAGGCAGCGGAAGCAATTTTCGTATTTTTGGTAGGAAAATCTGGTTTCGAGGAGAAAATCAGCGATTTTAGCGAAAAATCGATTTTATCGATTTTTCTTGGAATTTATTTTATCAGGTGACCATCTTGCCAGAAAACCGATTTTCATCGATCGTCGATCGAAGAATCAATTTTTATTCAACTGGTTTTATCTAGGGTTGAATGAATTAGTGCAAACATTTTTTTTTATATATCTACTATTCACTTTATATATTACGTTACGATGATATGTTCTTACGAACTCGATAGTCCCTTTCCACCCCCACCCATTTATTATCTTTGATTGAATTAGTACAAATTTAATACATGACATTGACTATCATAATCATATTCTAATGACCCATCCCTAACGATATTCTGCCTTAATGTCAATTTGTGGATGAGATATTGATATTGATCACATCATTAGGAAATCAAACCATTTCATTTCAGTTGAGGGTAGGTCAAATTATTCATAAGCATATCATTATAAATTATAATTATTTACCTAACACATCTCTAAGTTTCCTGCATGAACAACTCATGACTTATAACTTCAAACTCTAATTCTAATATTATTTTGAATCGAATTTTGACATTTTCAACTAACAACTAATTGATGGTACTGAAACGTTTCCTGGCATTTAACATCATAATCATTATAATGGCTTTTGCCTGAACTTTTTTTTTTTTTTTTTTTTGACATTCCTTATGCCTGAACTTAAGAGTAATATTATTCTATTAAGTGTTTGAGTTTTTTTAATTAAGTAAAATAGGTTTAGAACTATAAAAATAACAACTTAACAAAGAAGTATAATTTAATTTGTATGAAATTATTTTCTTTATAATCAAAATCGTTAAAAACTATAAATAATGAAATAATATAAAAGTTAATAGCATGTGTAAAGATAGATTCTGGCGCATATATTTGATAGTTGAAAGTCTTATATATTTGATATCTTAATATGGCCAAAATGCATTTTCCTTACTCGGTTTGCAGCGTATTAACGTCGTTTATTTGATTCGTGCAAATTGTTGAAGCATAAAATAAACGCATCATCTGTGATAAGCTGAAACATCTTGACCAATTTTGATCGTAGCTAAGATGGCGACAACAACAGCATAAGTATAACAATAGCATGCACCACGAAAGTTCGATAATTCTGCGTCTTGTGAGGTGGCGACTAAATATGAAAAAACAAATAAAAACTTGAACATGTGTGGAATAACCACTTTATTGAGAAATAGATGGTGGAAAGAGGTAAAATCGGTGATTTTAAGCGAAAAAAATGACCAAAAAAATCACTCTTCTTACTTAAAAGAAAAAAGGCTAGCATAGAAAAAGTTGAGAGAAAATGAAGCTAAATAAAATTGCTTTGTTAAAATTATGAATTTAGTTTTTGACTGTCTACTTTTAATTAAAGATAACAATGATTTAGAAAAAAATAAATTTTTTTTCCAAAACTAGATATATGGATTTGCTTCATTTTCAGTTTTTTAGGAGTTTTGTACATGTTTAGTTTTTTTACAATTTTTTTTAAATAGTTTTACAACTAAAATAATGTCAAAACTATTGCATGAACAGTAATACCGTAGGGTCGGTAATTGTGGCATTAACTTAAAAAAAATTTAAAACATTTGTAATGTTATAGTAGTGACTACGAAATTAACTTAAAAAAAATTTCAATGACACAGCACTGCTACATTACTGTTCACACGCTAGTTTTGGTGGATCACTACATATAACAGGTAACTGAGGAGGACTGTGTTAACTTTTATTGTTTAAACTCTTATTTGCATATAAGTTTTCTCTTGTTTGATAGAGTTATCCTTTATTTTGATCAATCTTTTGTTAATCCGTTGTTTACCCTCTATTGAAATTATAGAGTCATACAGCTAATGGTATCAAAGCCATAGGTTCAGATAAAATAAAGGAAATAATAAGATAATAATAATGATGAAATTTCTCTTGATTAGATAAATAAGAATAATAAAATTCAAAGAAATTAGAAATTCATATTGTTTTATTTTAAAAAATAATATAAAAATAAATTATCCAAGTCTTATATGACATGTGCAAAGTTTATGATTTTTGAACAATTTGATACGAAATTTTGGTTTTAGTGATGAATAACAGAAGCTACACAGAATATGTTTGCTATCATATAAGTACGATAGATCACTATAAGAATGCGAGGCTATGGTTGCGGTCAGTGACCCTGGCTAAATGTAATAAGTAATGCGACTATAGCATTTAGCCGCAAATAAAACAAATTGCGGCATGATGTGGCAATAGATGGTGTCACCATATGGTATAGACGCAAGAATGCTTGGGTGGGTGACTAAAAATGTCAAGCTATAGTGTTCGCTGATCGTAGAGCGACAATTTGTAGGCTATATTTCCACAAGCATAGTCTATGAAGTACATAGTCTAAAAATTTGGTCAGGCTATAAGGCTAGCTCCTATAGCCCAGTTTTGAGTAAGTCGCGACTATAGGATGCTCTATATCCATTTAGAAATTTGCTTGATGGCCATAGGATGCTATAATACGGTTTAAGTAGCCTCAATATAGGGCCCTTATATGTATACCCTAGTTGGCTTCCTAATATAGCTAAATATTTTCATATTTTTGCTTTTTTGGATTAACAACAACTTTTCAAGAGTGAACTTGAACACTGGATAAAGGATATACTGAATCCTTTTCTTCATCTTATGCATCAAAGACTGTGGGAGGAGCAAAAAAAAATATTTGTAGTTTACTACTTGAAAAAACATATGAACATATTAAATTTTCTTCATCTTATGCTCAAAGATTAAATTTTCTCATGGCAAAACTAGCATGGAGAATTTACCGAATTAGTGAGTTTCATGGAAACCGAAGTTCAAATTTTACTTTTAAACAACCTAGTCAGCTACCCATGTCCAAAGATTAATTTTTCCACGCGATAGCCTAAGACTGAAACTAGACTGAAGGTGAGAATGAAGATGCTAGCACCATAGTCGAATCTGGTTTTCACTGAAGGGATAAACCGAGAGAAGGTTGCTAATGCAGCTGCAAAAATGAGAGATGCAACCTAATTAGTGTTGGTAGACCATAATGAAAACTGAGAACCCCATAATTATAGGCTCAAATCTTTCTTCTGAGTGAGTTGCAACCCAGTGAATACCAACACCGAGTACTGACAATGTGGCATCTTCAATCATTTATTCAAGAAAATCAGTACTGACAATGTGGGTTGATTGGGTCACTACAATGTCAAGCATTTCGAGCTTGACATCAAAATCTTCTTGCTTGGCATTATACTCAAAAGAAACACTCGATTCTTCTTTCTCACAGTGAGTATATTAAATTGATAATTCAGTCACTTTTTGAAGCCATATCCTGCTAAACATCCTTTCTTTTGGAAATAGCTGTTAACAACATAATCACAATGACTCTTCACAGTGTTGGGATTATAACACGCCCCATTTTGAAGAGTTGCAGAGCAGTCAACTCTACTGTTCATATCAACTATGAAATCACAGTCAACCCTATTTTGAAGCATAATATATCTACAAAAAAAACTTCAAACAAATGAAATGAAACTTATTGCAGCATATCAACTATGCGACCACGGTTCATCACTTGTTCTTGTAACTACAGAAAAAAAAAAAAAAAAAAAATAGAATAAGTGAAATAGAGTTAGAATTAGTTTGTAATTTAATTGCTCTAGAAAAGCTAATCATAATTGCTCCCCTTAGGTAATGGAAGTGAAGGAAAATAACATAAACCAATATCTTGAACCTTAGATTTTTCAGTAGTTTATCAAAATTATGATACAATAACTTAAAAGCCAAAACCTAAAAAACTTACTAGTAATCATGCCCATCCACCAAAGCGGCTCCAGATTTTCCGAAGTCAGTATTTCCCAATTAGACTCACTAGAAGAAGCAACCATGAATGGAAATGGACCTTGATAAGGTTTGAAACAAAGGGCGCGCAGGCCCAAGATACAAGCCCAAACGTCGGAATTAAAAATGGGTCCAAGACTAGCAGTAGGCCCTTAATGGTATCCCTCAAACGAGGTCCAAAGCAGGGAACTGACTACTTGCTAAAGTTTGGCGGCCCAGGAATTCGTATTAGGGAAAACACGAATCTTCTGTCAGAAAGTAAGATATTCCCCAATTATCACCCTTCAATTATCTCTTATTAATTGATTTACGGTAAGGAAAGAAAATCTCCTACTCGGTGAGATAAATATTATATCATCATCCAACTATGAAACATATTATTTAGTATCATAATCCAATTAGGAAAGTTGTCATAATCATCCATTATAAATGCGGAGTCCTTATCGCCAAGTGAAAGGTGCAGCGGACTTATGCGCCAAAACTTCATTCTCTAAACGAAGATTGATCTTACTAACTTTTGAAAGAGGCCGCTTAGGCATCGGAGAGGCTACGGGCGAGCCCTCGCCGATCCTTTTTGTTTCTTGTATTTGCAAAGGAGCCCGACATCCAAAAACATAAGCGGATCAACCCAGCAAATCCAGCACACTCAAGCCCAATCCGGTTGAAAAAGCATCATCTGAACTGAAGTGGAGGTGACGCCATTAACGAACATGTATTTATACAAAATTCAAAAAAACTAAACCATGAAGGTCTTGGGGAGTGGCATCAAAATAAAAATAAAAACTTCTAAAAAATCCAAAATCAACTTTTTTTTAGGCGACGTCCTTTTATTTCATTCACCACTTGACCATACTCATTGAATGAAACTGGTATCCTCTATCCAGGCCTCGATGCTAGTAAACTAATATTACGTGTAGGACCTCGTATCCTTGTTTGACGCAAAGATAACCCTATTCAAAAATAACAATTACAAAAATATTAGTAAATAAATTATATGAGCATGTATAAAGTTATGATTTTAAAGTCATTATCATACCAGAAACACTGGACTCGGAGCTACCAAGCTAGGTAAATGGTTAGAAATACGCACAGAATCATGAATATGTGTTGTTGCCCCATGGTTGAAAATATCATGTGCAGTCACTTGTTTAAGCTTGCCACGACGATGAGAGATGGTCTATTACCATAAGATTGTCAAAATAACAAAGTACAATATGGATAATTGATGAAAAAAGTTAAATCAAAACTACTATTAGCAAAAAAGTAAGGAAAAACAAAAGAATTGAGATATCAATAAGAAAACTCTATTAGTAAAGAAAAATAAGATAATTACAATTATTTCTTCCATTCGATAAGAGAAAAATTAATCATCTATTATTTGTTCCTCTTCTTTTTCATTTTGAGGAATTACAATATTTTTTAGGATGGTTTCTCCTAAGACATTATTTCTATTCAACACTGTGGGACCCCTTGCCCGACCCGACCCGTTTGGGCGGATCCGAACCGAGTCCGGGATACCACTAAAATCACTCAATCACTCAAATCATATTTTTTGCGAGAGCGGAGTACAAAGTGGGCAAGCGCAAACATTTAACAAAATACATTTTAACTTTAACAAAATACATTTACAATGAGGCATTCAAACATTTTCAAAATAATTTACAAGAAATAGATGTTCGAGTTCCAATTATTTTTACAAAATATCAATATCAAAAAGAAAACATGGAATGAATGCACATATCGGAGCATACTCAAAAATTTCCTTCTTTATATTTCGGCGGCTCTCCTCGATCTTGGGTCGCTTCGATCACTATCTATCACTCGGTACTGCGCGTGGTAAAACAATACGATAAGCATTTTCATGCTTAGTGGTTCCTATACAAATCCATTCCTCGATTTGACTTAAATCAAATCATGCAATTTAATAATTCGAACTTTGATCTTTTGGATGATCGGTATAAATATAATAATATCTTTATTACCATATATATATATATAATCGATTATAGTTCCTTGATCATCCCAAAAATACACTTTCATATTCAATATCTCACAATCTCAAGTAATTCAAATATACACTAAATTGATTCGATTAAATTCAATTCAATTAGAAATCAATTCGATTCGAAAATCAAATTCAATTATGCCAATCAATTCGGTTACATCGATCAATTCGATTATACGGTCGATTCGGTTGTTATGCGCCGCGAATTTAACCTATGTCTTCGATATCTGGGATATCGATCCACTTAGACGCAGTCCCACGAAATTTCTTGGTATCACATGGTTTTATAACACGATGCGGTCCCTATTTGGGAGATTTCTGTGGCTGATTATAAACAATCAAATAGTGAACACTATCGATACGGTCCTTTGGGGCTGCGTCGGGTAATAGCATCGATAGTTAGCGATCACTCTTTATTTGACCTGATGGTATACCAATCCATCCTTAATGCAGAATAAACGGTTAACATTCTATTAAGGGCGATTCAAATCCTTTATAATAAAATATATTACAATATAGACGCTTGTATAAACGGTTTTATTTTTCAATAATCATGCGATTTTTATATGCAAACATTTCACAATCCTTTTCTCGTCAATTAAATCAATTCCAATATGCTTTAGAACAAACATTTCAAACTTGAAATGAGAATAGGATTTAGAATAACAAGCCCAAAAATCTTTGCACTGATTCCAATCCTTGGAATCTCAATCACGATTTGGCTTTTCCTCCTCGTTGATCTATTCCAAAACCATTTGAATAATATTATTAAATGCGTACTAGTAATTTTGGTTAGGATTGACTTTGAGTTGATAATGGATTCAATTTAAACAAACTATATATAGATGGATTCTTGACTCAATGGGCTTTCCATAGAGTCAAAGATCACCCGAATCAGAGTTCGGACGAAGGAGTTATGACCTTCCACAGTTGGAGGTCATACACAGTCAAATCCTGAACTGACGAGCTGACCTGACCTGGACTAGTTCAATCTATCACCTCGGTTAAACATATTCTATCCTCCTAAGTCATATTAATGTATTCTTGACTCCATGGGCTTTATAGAGTCGAAAACCCTTCCATCGGAGTTGAAGCAGATGAGGATATGGCCTTAGAAGTTGGAAGTCATCAAGTAGTCGAAGCTTTGTGGTGACACGAAGTGACAATTTGCGCGAAGTGGCAGGCTCATTCAAACACCTCGGTCGACATCTAACATCCTCCTCAGGCATATCAATGTATTCTTGACTCCATGGGCTTTCCATAGAGTCAGAACACCCAAATCGGATTCAAGCGAAGGGAGATATGACATTCGAAGTTTGAGGTCATGCGTAGTCAACTTTGTGGCGACACGAGCCCAGCCCAGCCTTTGTTTGTGACAACTGTTGGGCGAGCACTGTTGGACGAACCTTTGTTTGGCGACCTTTGTTGGCGATCTTTGTTTGGCGACCCTTTGTTTAGCGACAACATTTGTGACCAGCGTTGACGACCACCGGTTTGGCGACCCTTGACCCATTTGGTTGTTCGAGTAAAAAGACCATAACTTGAGTCTACATAAGTCAGATAAATTAAAGCTAACATCAAGTTCATTGATGTGGCTACAATTCTGAAGGACTTACGCAAGTCTCTTTATTTCTGATCCAAAACCCGTTCTAAGGTACGGCTAGTTGACCCCATTGGACAAAGCGGCCCGACCCGATTTAGTTGGGGTGACCTCGATCAAAGGACTGACAACTTGAGTGGTCGAGTGAAATTGAAAGCCTAATATCGAGTTAGTGATGTAAAGTACACAATTTCTTAGAATGACACACTGCCAAATCCCCTTCACTTCGTACTTAATCGGCTCTAAAGGTTAAATTTATTGCCTTTACTTTGTGTGGCTTCAGTGGTTTTAAAATCTGTGGCTTCGCAAGGCGGATAACTACCCGACAGTCGCTTAGGGTAGAAGGCAGTAAGTGGGAAAACCTCGCCATTGGAATTTAATCGAGGTCAGGTTAGGTCTGCTTGTAGCTCTTTGTCATTTAGGAAGGACTTCGCCAGTGCTCATGGAACCTCTGCAGTCAGATGGTCGGAAAATCTAGAGAGAGAAGGTGGGTATCTCTCTCACAACTCTCCTTTTCTCTATTTTCCTTTTCTTATGAATCCTCTTAATCGTATTTACAAGGAGGAAACTTCCTCCCACTCTTTATATGTCACATGTCATTTTGTAGTTTTTTCTTCTTTTTTTTTCTTTATTTCTTTTATATTTAGGTCCCTCCATTTTGCTATTATTCTTCATTTCGTCTCTATTTTCATTAGACATATAAAAACTTATTTACAATTATTGTAGGTCCCCATTTTACAATTTCATATTTTATTTTGACTTGGGTTTGTGGATTAAATGTCGTTTAAATCGATATTAAATTACAAGATTTAGAAATACCAAAGTTGAAAACTCCTTTATACGGAATATATAAAGAATTTTATTATAAAAATTTTAGGGTATTTTTGAAATTACAAACACAATCATATCTTAAATCAACCAAATATGAAATTAGTAAGGCGTCTCATTAAATGAAGCCCAATTTAAATATAGATCTTAAATTGAAAAATCGAGCTCAGCCCAGTGGAGCAATAGTAGAACAAAAGTATTGCTTTGAGTGAATGGTTTATGATATTTATAGAAATATTCTTAGAAATGATACATTGTGATAAGTATTTGAAGGATGGAAAATTCCATTTTGCCCTCAATAACAAATTTATAGTGTATTGAGTGATATAAATGAATAAAGCGTACATGATGTAATTATTAAGGAAGATAAATGATAAAATTGGAATAGATTTAGGATAGATAAAACTTTAGATGCTCACTACTGAAGATGCTTTATCTAAAATTTTAGCTAAATCTCAAAAAATAACTTTTAAGAGAAAAAATATAATTTTAAATACTTTAATTTTTAAATGATTGTTGAAGATACTCTTAAGTGATCATTGTATGATTCAGTATGATTCAATTTGTTGAAATGGTCATATGGATCATTAAAGCTGCCCACCACCGCCACCACTACTACTTCTAATGAAAAACTAGTTCATGCCTATGCCTCGTAATGATGAAAAACGTGGGCTTGAATGATTGACTATTATTTCTGACATATAATATGAGTATGGGCTATGTCCATGCCTATGCCTGTGCCTATGTCCTTACATAATATAAATTTACATAATAATCATTAATACGGTGTGGGCTTCTGTCCTTAGCATGTGCAACCTGGGTCTTAACCGTCCAAGGTCTGATATAGTTTATGGCCTAGATTTAAGGCCTTAATTGCCTTTTTGTTGCTACTATGATGGTTCTAGTCTATAGATACTTGGAGCTTCTTTTACTAAAGAGACTAGTTTTTTTATTCCTTTATCTTTCAATATAGAAAATCCAAAAAAACGCCATTAATTATCTTAAATTAATTTGTAATCTTGTTTTATTAAAAACCAAAAAATAAATTTTTTTATTTCATTTAGAGACTGTTTTAAAAATATGTTTATTTCACAAAACATCATAAACTTTATAATTATACCTTTTTATAAACAATTGCCACAATGCAGCATAGAGTTTTGGCCCGTTGGTTAAATCTCAAAACATTTGGGCTCATTGGCTTGGTTTGACTTTAAGTCCAATCCGACCCAAAAACCAAAATTGAGAGCTTTGTATTTGTTGAGGAGGCAGCAGCAGTTGAGTCTCTTCTCTCTTTGGAACCATATTGCATTTTCCTCCAATTCCACTCTTGATTTCTCTTCAAGGCAGGATCTTTTTTCCTCTCCCGATTTTAAAGCTGCTCCATTGAATTGGTTATTTCCATGGGAAAGGGCGGTGGTGGTTTGATTCACAAGACTTATGATTCATGGAGGTGGCTGAGAACCAGTTGAAAATTGATAGGGTATATGCTTGACATTAGCCGCGGTCAGCATTGTACGTAGAGTGGGGAATATGGGTCGAATTCGATGGGTTGACCTGATATTTTGGAGGGTCGAGCTGTGAAATTAGCAGCCCGAATAAAATCCGGGCCTATTGACCACAGCGTTAACCCTTGACCCTCCAGCGGGTTAGGGTAGATGTTGATTGGCCAATTTTAAAATTTTTTTGTGTGAAATTTTTAAAAATTATATATATATATATGACTTATTGGGATTTTCTAAATCCTATCAGTGACCATACTAATGAAGATGAAATTAGTTTCATTTGAAGCTTTGGATTTATAGTTTTAAGATATCGTTTATTTGAAGCTATTTTTGGTACTTTGAATATGAGCATGTTTATTAGTTTTGTTTATTACAGCGTTGGCGTGTTTATGATTTGATGTTTCATTTTTATCATGAAACTTTGAACTTGATTGTGGTTAGTCTTGTTGAATTACAATTATGTGATTATAGTTGGTTGCTTAATGGCTACTAGTTAGTTTGGCTATTAATTTATAATGATGTTTAAGCATTATTTACGTTTATTTAAGACTTTAAATATTATTATATTGTCTAACCTCCATAATTTATGCATTAACTATTATTAAACACTTGTGTTTTGTTTTTTTATTTAAAGAATGACAAAATTAGATAAATTACAAGTTTTAACATTTTTTCAAATTTTGACCCGTTTTGGCCCGCTTTAGCCAGCCGTAGGCATCGAGCCAGGGTTGGGTGGTCAAAACTTCTTGAAAAATGTGGGTCAAAGCCCGTGGGTCATTTGGCCACTCGTACGAATAGGTTGGTAGTGATTCTGTATAATTGTACGTGCCTATTAGGCCACAATATAGCAACAATCTATTGATTCCCCGGACTAAAAGGTTGGCCAAAAATCCCTTCACCCGCATGAATTATATAGCCTTGTCTATATGTACATTTTTAGTCATTAAATTTTTTGACCCCCGCTAAAAATGCGCTACTATATCCTAGTTTTCCTATGTTGGATCTAACTCAAAAATAAAAAAAAGAAGAATTTAAAACTGAAATAAAAAAAAACGATAATAAATTTCACAAATGATCATAATCAACATAGAAGAATTTTAACTGTGAATAAATTTATCTAATGATAAGACTATTAGAAAATGTAATAATATTTTTGGAATCATAGAAAATCATATTGATAATATCTTCATATAAAGAAAGATAGAAATATAAGTAAAGAGCTTGAAAAGTAGGGAAGTAAAACCTTTGTGCAAATCTCTAGCAAAAAAATAAAACGTGGCCTAAGAAAAGTTATGGGAAAGAATGGAATTCATAATGGTAATAAATGAAAGTGGGTGAAATAGTAAATTTGTACAAATATTAAAGAAACGTAATAATAAAGTTAAATCCAACTCAAAATAAAGACTTTAAGACTAAAATATAACAAAAAACCTAAAACCGGATATAACATAATCATATGAACTTTTGAACTAAGACCTTTGAAATTATGAAAATAATAAAAGAAAAAGATGATTATCATCCAAATGATATTGTATTAATAGAATCCTTAACTTATTATAAATTATAATTCTTAAGAATATTATATGTCTTTAAGTCTCAAATATCGTTATAAAAATCAATGACAATTATATAACTAAATCTCCCTCAATAAATGAAATAATAAATATTATTAAAAGGTAAAATAGAAAATTTAAGAATAAAAATATACTTGATGGTCATAAGTTTATATTTAAATCTAGTAAATAATCAAAAAGAAGATCTTAGTGAAATATTTTATTATAATCTGAATAAGATAGAAAGTCCAAATATATAAAATAATGAAGACAACTAAAAATGAGTAAAATAACAATAAAAATGTTTGTTAAAAAAAAAAGACAAATATTTAGAAAAAAAACAACATTTATGTAAAGATTTTACTAACATGGAAATGGAAATAATAGAAAACACAATATATAAGATGGTTATGGAATGTTTAGAAATTTGTTTACCTTTGTTTAAAAAAGCTAGTCCAAAAAAATACATAGAATTTACAAATATAATAATACCTAATGTACTACAAAATTATAATGAATATTTACCTTTTAAGGTTAATTTAGATCCAGAAAAAACAAGAAAAGTAATAGAAAAAATAAAAAACCAAAATAAAGGACAAACATCCCGTCATAATTAAAAATCAGATGCAAAGATAAATAGGGAATTTATATCGAAAAGATAAAATAAAAGTAAAAGAATATGGATTGTACAAGTATTGGAGGAAATTTGCGATAGAAAGAATCAAACTTATAAAGAAATCATATACCGGATCCCATTAAGGTCCAAGTTAAAATGGAATCTAAAAAATTGGAAATATTAATAAAATAAATATTAAAGGCTGTAAAAAGAATAGATAATAAATTAGAAAAAATCGAAGAAAAAATGAACAAATTAGAAAATAGGATGATAAATATAGAAATACAACAAAATACTATTATTATTATAGGGAAAAAACCGAAATATGTTAGAGAAACAACTGAGAAAATAGTAGAATAAATAATATTTAAAAATGTCCTAAAGAACAATAAAAAAGAAGACATAGAAAAAGAAAGTCTAGATGAAAAGTTATTGAAACAATACTTAGAGTTAAAAAGAAAAAGAAAAATAAAAGAAGGAAAACAGGTAATAGAAGAAGAAGTAGAAGAATGAGTCAAATAAGTAAAAGTGAAATATAAAATATAATGATATAAATGCAGAAAATGAATTTAAATGAAACAAGATATGTAAATCATATAAGACATGTAGGAGGACCTAGTAAATTAAAAGGAATAATATACAAATACATTTGAAAAACAATACAAAATACCTAAATATGAACCAAAAGAGACAAAATTTGAACAATTAAAAAATACAGGTGTATACCTAAATATAGATTATCAAAAAAATATTAAAACAGTGTTAAATAAATTGTCACAAGCAATGACATTATACTTTATGACACAAATAAAAAATTGAGATAATAATTATAAGACCCAAATAATGATAGGAACATTAACAAGATGTGTTAGAAAATTGTGGGAAGGATTATCAGCTCCTAGGTTTAATGTAATTACAAATAACATTACTGTTGCCTTTAAAAGTAATATATTTGAAGGAGTAAATACTTTTATTAGATATATAGTAAATGAATTTATAGGAGAATTATGAATGACACAGTATAGAGCAAAGAAGAAAACATATAAGATAAACTATAAATAAGTGCTTACAATTACAAATTTGTAAGATGAAGGATATATATGAATATACATGTGAATTTTAAATGGTATTATGATGCATTTGATAGTAATATAAGATTTGACAATCTTAAATACATATTATGAGGAGATTCTCAGAAATTGAGTAATTATTTCCAATAATAGTATGAAAAAATAAGAACAGAAGATGCTGATACTCTAGGAGCCAAAATATAATTTTTAAAGAAAATATTAGCATAATTATGCACTCAGATATATATTATAAAAGGTGCAAAAAATTGAGAAAATGTATTTTGTGACAAAGAATAGATAACATCGTAGGAAAATGGGAAGCAAAGAAAGTATAAGAAAATAAAATTTGGAAAACAAATAATTAAGGCACTAAGAAGATTTACAAGAGAAAACCATTTAAAAAATATTACAAGAAAGTATTTAATTATAAAATGAGGAATATTACACAAAATACATCAAAAGACAAAGCTAATGCAATGCTGAAATACAGAATTAGGACATTATAATAATAAATGTCAAAAGGAGAAAAACATTTATCATATGGAATAAAATAAGAAAGATGGTTTCGTAAAGATAATAAGTTTTAATAATGAATGAAGAGGTCATTATGCAAGAATGATAATGGGCTCAAAAAGGATACAGAATTTAGCAAGGAAATAATTAAGGGGGAAGATTATATTTCGAATTTGAAGTTATTAGTACTAAAGAAGATCAATAATTATATAGATTGAAAAACACTTTTGATAATAGAAAATTACAGAAAATCTATAATCTAAATTTTGATCTAAAAGCCCGAGGAGAATGATTACTAAGATACCTAAATAAAATATATATGCATAAAAAATATACAATCCATGAATACCAAAAGATAGAAAGAAGTATAATAATTAACAAGGCTAAATGAACATAAAGCTTAATTTATTAACAAAATAGACTATAAATGAAACATTAAAATAAAAATGAAAAGTAAGGGAAACAATATAATATGTATATTTAGCAGAAGTACAGATAATAATAAAATCATTATTCCTTGAGGATCTAAATACACTAGTAGTTCTAAGTTTATATGATAAAAGATTGATACAAACACATGAAAGCCACCTAGGAAGTATCAAAGGAAATTTATGTAACGATAATTATTCCCACCATGTTCTAACACATCACAAGAATGCTTTTATCATTATTCAGGCCTTAAGATTATCTCTGGGTTTCATTGTCTTCTTGTATCACGTAAGATAATGTCATCAAGCTATGACTCATTTATTTAACACTGCTCAATATATTACAATCTATATCTAGGTATACTTCTGTATTTCCTAATTGTTCAATTTTTGTCTCTTTTGGTTCATATTTAGGTATTTTTTTTATTGTTTTTCAAATGTATTTGGGTATTTTTCTTTTATTTTATTAGGTCCTCCTACATGTTTTATAAGATTCACATCTTTTGTTTCATTTAAATTAATTATCTGTATTTATATCATTATATATTCTATTTCACTTTCATTTATTTGACTAATTATTCTATAGTTTCTTCTTCTATTACATGTTTTCCTTTTTTTTTTCTTTTTTTTTTCTAACTCTAAGTATTGTTCCAATAACTTTTCATCTAGACTTTCTTTTCTATGCCTTCATTTTTTTTATCGCTCTTTCAGATATTTCTAAATATTATTCTTTATACTATTTTTCCGCAATTGCCTTCTATCATATTTCGGTATTTTCCTATAACAATAAGAGTATTTGACTGTATTTCTATATTTAATACCCTATTTTCTAATTTGTTCATTTTTTCTAATTTATTATCTGTTCTTTTTACCGCCTTTAATATTTCTTATATTAATATTTTCATATCTCTAGATTTCATTTTAGCTTGGACCTTAAGGGGATCCGGTATATGATTTCTTTATTGGTTTGATTATTTATATCACAAATTTCCTCCAATCTTTGTAGAGTCCATATTCTTTTATTTTTATTTTATCTTTTGGATATAAATTTTCTATTTCTCTTTGCATTAGATTTTTAATTATTATTGGATGTTTGTCCTTCATTCTGGTTTTTTATTTTTTCTATTACTTTTCTTGTTTTTTCTGGGTCTAAATTAACATTAAAAGATAAATATTCATTGTAATTTTCTAGTACATTAGGTATTATTATATTTGTAAGTTCTATGTATTTTTCTAAACTAACTTTTTTAAACAAAGGTAAACAAATTTCTAAACATTCTATGACCATCTTATACATTGTGTTTTTTATTCTCTCAATTTTCCTACTAGTAAAATCTTTACATAAATATTATCTTTTTCTAAATATCTCGTCTATTTGCTTTTCTGCACAAATATTTTCTAAATAAAAATATTTAAGGTTTAGAGACATATAATATTCTTAATATCCAATCATTTGTTAAAAATTATAATTTATAATAAGTTAAGGAGCTCTATTAATACAATATCATTTTAATCATAATCATCTTTTCTTTTTTATTATTTCATAATTTCAAATGTCTTAGTTCAAAAGTTCATATAATTATGTTACATCCGATTTTAGGTTTTTTTTGTTATGTTTTAGTCTTAAAGTCTTTATTTCGAGTTAGATTTAACTTTATTACTACAACTTTGATTTGATTTCTTTTAATATTTGTACAAATTTACCATTTCACCTACTTTCATTTATTACCATCATGAATTTCATTATTTCCCGTGTAACTTTTTCTTAAACCACGTTTTACTAGAGATTTTTTTTATTACTGTAACTTTTCGAGTTAGATTTTTTTTTTTTTTTTACTAGAGATTTGCACAAACGTTTTACTTCCCTACTTCTCAAACTCTTTACTTCTATTACTATAATATTATCTTTCTTTATATGAAGATATTATCAATATGATTTTCTATAACGATTCCAAAAATATTCTTATATTTTCTAGTAGTCTTACCATTAGATAAATTTATTTACAATTGTAAAAAAAATTTTATATGATATTAATTATGATTATCTGTTAAATTTATTATCGTTTTTGTTATTTTATTTTTAAATTATTCTATATTTTGTTTTTTAATCACATCAATCATGTTTATATTATAGCAAAGTTTTTTTTATGTAGCTATTGTTATTCATCATTAAACCAAAATTTATGTATCAAATTATTCCAAATTATAAACTTTAATATTATCATCTAAAATTATTACCAATTTTATTTTATATTATTTTAAAACAACATAATATTATTTTTAATTTCTTTGAATTTTATTATTCATATTTATTTAAATAAGAGAAATTTCATTATTATTATTATTTTATTATTTCCTTTATAATTAAGAAAAAAGAAATAACCTCCCAATTTCCAATCAAAGAATACCACGTGTACACGTAAGACAGGTGTGCCTGTGAATATAAATATATAAGCAGCCATACAACGAAAGAGAGAGAGAGAGAGAGAGAGACGGACAGGTAGAGAGAAAGATCATCATGGCGGAAGAAGGAAAGGCAGATGAGCAACTCTTTGGCCTCCTTTCCAATCTCCTTCAGCAGGTATTCTATTTATCAAATTCACCTTCCTTTTTTGTTTTCTTTTTTGGTTTTTGGGTCCTTTTGAATTTGGGTTGAAGTGCAAAATGTTTCTTCGAAATCATCCCAAGTTTCCGTTTTGCGGGTCCGGGCACTTCGATTTGGACCTTTTAGGAGTTTTTTAACTGAAATTGGTGAAATTTTCTGTCCGGGTGTCTGGGATATATGATGTTTCTTTCAAAATAAATTGAATTTTTAATATAGGGTATTTAAATTTATGTTGTTGTGGGTGTTTGGGGAATTGCCTGCATTCGACTTTGTTTGTTCTTAGGTATTTGAATTGGGATTTTGTTTGTATCAGTTTGTTGTTAGGTTTTTGAACTGTAATGTTCTTCTTAGACTAGGTTTCGATTGGTGGATTAAGGGATTGTTTGAGATTTATTGGATGCTTCTGAGGTACATTCTCTATATAAATCTCAGACGCTGTAATGGATTTTCTGGATGTTTCAAGCTTTATAATTTCTCCCTGTTGAGCACATCTCAGTCTTGTCAATGAAATTCACGAACAATCTGATTAAAAAAGATAAGAGGTACTGATTACTTATTATCCAAAATGAATGAGTATGAGATTTTTATCTGATACGATTTCACATCAGTTCCACACAAGGGTGTAGAGTGATACTTAAGCTTGATGGGTTCTCTCACCTAATAGGCTAGTCTTTTGGGTTGGGCTCTTTCCATTGAGCTTAAATTCCATCATTGGTACTCTCTACTGATAATGACACGTAATGAGAGAGCTATCCGAAAGGGCTACCTAGAAGAGGGCCACCGCGCCCCAAAGATAGGTTCTGAGCGAATGCTAACTAGAGCCATGAGCCACTAAGAGTGAAAGCAGCCACTAAGAGTGAATGCTTCCCCAAAACAAGGACGTCCGGCTTCAAGGGGTATGGAATGATATGATCTTACATCTGCCCACAAGAGCCAGAGCCGATACTTGCTTGATGGCCCTTCGTTCAACAGTCATTCTGGGGTCGGGCTCTTCCATCGTACTTCGATACCTATCAAGATCCAACACTCGGCACGAGACCGAAGACAAGCAAACAAACCGCACTTTGGATGGTTTGAAGATTTGATAATAGAGTAGAAATCTCATCTCAATTAAATTCTAGAACTCAAAGTTTAAAACTTATTATCATTGGATTCATTCAATCGCTTATTGCTTATGGGAAAGAAAGTCCTTTCCAAAAGGGAATAGAAAACTTCTTGGGATCAACAGGATTCAGGATATGTGAACTTCATCCGGTCGACCTTTTGTTATAGGTGGCTAAGTGTGGCAGAGTTCTAGATCCACCTCTTTTCATTTTAAGTACTTAGAGACAATGTCATAGATGTTTATAATATACCCCTTAATCATCTAATATTAAGATGCCTCTCAGCAATTAAAAAACTAGAACTACCTTTACGTCGAGGAGGGCTTTGATTGACAACGATCTTTCTCTTTCAAATTTTGGATGCCTCTCTTATTGCCAATGAAGTGCTTAACTCAATCTTGAAAAGTAAGGACAAGGGTGTTATGTGCAAGCTGGACATAGAAAAGGCGTATGATCATGTAAATTGGACTTTTTTGTTTTCAATTATGGATAGGATGGGCTTTGGGAAAAAATGGATTGGCTAGATCAAATGGTGCATTACATCAACTTCTTTCTCGGTGGTTGTAAATGGAAGTCCTACAGGATTTTTCCAAAGTTTGAGGGGGCTGAGGCAGTGGGACCCTCTATCCCCCTATTTGTTTGTGCTGGGAATAGAGACTCTGTCCAGACACATTGATAGCGCTGTTGAGGGGGGTTTTCTGTCTGGTTTTTGGTTCAAGTCAAGAAGGGGACAGGAAGTTTGTGTTTCGCACCTATTGTTCGCTGATGATACACTTATCTTTTGCACAGATACTGGAGAGGAAATGGCTTACTTGAGCTAGACCTTGATGTGGTTTGAAGCAGCCTTTGGCTTAAGAATTAATATGGGAAAGAGTTCCATCATTCTAGTAGGTAGAGTGGAAAATGTTGAGAACCTGGCGAGGGAAGGGGGATGCAAGGTTGGCGATCTCCCCACGACCTATCCGGGTTTACCCAGGGTGCTAAATTACAAGGTGGAACTACTGAGATGGTGTTGAGGGAGAGACACGAAAGATATACTGCAAGGCAATACATTTCAAAAGGAGGGAGGCTAACCCTTATAAGGAGTACATTATCCAATATGCCTATTTATTTTTTGTCTCTCCTATGGATCCAAGAAAGGTAAAAATGAGACTTGAGACAATTTAGAGGGAGTTCCTGTGGGGAGGAGGAGCTCTAGAGAGGAAAATTCACCTTGTGAAGTGGAAGACTGTATGTTCCAACAAGGACAAGGGAGGGTTGGGTGTTAAATCCCTTGGGACTCTAAATAAAGCCCTTCTTGCCAAATGGGTTTGGAGGTTTGAAAGTGAGGACAACCTGTTGGTAAAGAACATCATCAACCTTAAATATGGTGTGGACAAGGGGGTTATTCACCAAAATGGCAAAGGTGTTGTGTGGGTTTCGTGGAAAGATATTAATAAGGAAGCAAAGAATGTTAAAGCAGCTTCTAATTTTGTTGTCGGGGGATAGGGAAGCATTTTAACTTTCGAGAGACATTTAGTGTGACTTTAACCTTTATGAGACTTTTCTACAACATTTACTTCTGATGGCTACAAAGGATGCTTATCTCAAGGATCTTGGGACTTGTCTGCAGGTGGAAGAGGGGGATGGAATTCAATTTTTCTATAGTCTTTTAATGACTAGGAGATTGATGATGTCCTTAACCTCTTGGCCACCATCCATGGTGTAAGGTTAAATCCTAATAGGAAAGACAACTTGGTCCAGAGCCTATCCAAGAGTGACGTTTTTACTGTTAAGTCCTGTTATGACAAGCTCATGGGAGGGAATGTGGAGAACTTCCCTAAAAAATTGATTTGGAACACCTGTAATTCCCACAAAGATTAGTTTATTTGCTTGAAAGTTTGATGGGGTAAGATCTTGACTATGGAGCAAGTCAAGAAAAGTGGGAAGACACCTTGCCAGTAGATGCCCTCTGTGTGGTAAGGAAGAGGAGAGTTTGGACCATATGCTACTGCACTACCCTAAGGTTTACAATCAAAGGCTTTCATTTTTACGATTTTTGGGGTTTACTAGGTACTCCCAAAATCCATAGGCGATGCCTGCAGATGAAAGCAGTCCACCATCCGAAAATCCTCAAGAAAGCCTGGGATGAGTCGCCCCTTATGCTCGCTTTGGACAATTTGGAGAGAAAGGAATGGGGTTGTTTTTGAGGATATGGTGCCTTCAACCCAAAGGATGAAGAACTCTTTAATGTTCGCTCTATGGTCTTGGGCTATAGCCAATTCAAATGTGCAGGTCATGAATGTAATAGATTTTTTGGATCTTTTGGTCACTATGCAGGGGCTAGTCTGCTCTTTCTTTTCTTTGGCTTGTTCTCTTTTTTGGAGCCTTTGTATACTTTCTATATAATTTGGGCTCGTCCTTTTTTCTCTGATATATGCTTTTTGAATGGTTTTTTTACCTATCAAAATAAAATAAAATAAATCTCTTTCAATTTTGATCCTTAATGTCTAAAAGAACTAATGATTTTAGGTCTTGCCCTTTGAACAATGATATCAGAACCTGAACACCCTTGCATTTCTGCCAAGGAAAGGACTATTCAAGCATTGATTCCAATAAGGATGGGAAGATCTTCTAATGCTTCTAACCCACTCAGCCCTATCAATGGAGTTACTACAAAGGAACTTAGTCCGGATCTTCTCTCCACCTACGCAACGTCAACTGACTTTGTCACTATAGTAGTGGAGTAGCTCGAAACTCCGCAATAGAAAGGATATTTAGGGGGAAGAGCTCACGTTGGGTGATGACTAGAAGAAACAAATCGAGCAGGGAAAAATCCAATTTCATTGCCCAACGAAAAGAAGGTATGGTTGTGCCTGAAGAAAGGGCAGTGAGAAGAGGAGAAATCACAATTAAGAAGCAGTCCCAGGAGAGATAAGGAGATGATGAGGAAGGAGAGGTTGTTAATGAGGAGCAGTCCCAGCACGACAAGCACAATAAAGAAGACCCGAGTGAAGCTGCTTGCCCAAAAGGAGTTGACCTTTTGATTGGCTCAGGAGAGAGAAGGTTTGCTTTCTTTACTAGGAGTAGGAGATGATGCCCTTTGTGCTGAAAACTGACTATATCATAGAAACTGCTTCTCTCTCTATACATTCGTGTTTCTTTACCATCATTCTGTTTTTCTGAATGAATTCTGTTCTGTAGGTTGAAGCACTAACCAATCAGGAGAGGTTGAAACTGGCGTACAAAATCGAAGCTCTTGGATTAGAGGTTACAAAGGTTCCTTCAAAGTCTGCACAGCCCCTTGACGAGGTATGTTTGAGATTACTACAGCCATTTTCAAACATTTTATTTCCTTTTTTCCATCCAAAATACGTTGGTGGCCTGCCTAATGGGTGTTTGATTTGTTGTCAATTTAGCTGGAAATAGCCAAGGAGTTGGATAAACTATCAGCAAAGTTGGATGATGTTGATGAGATGATATCCTCAACCATGTCTGCAGACCCAGATGTCCGGTCTCTCCTGAGCAGTACTGCTGATGTATGGATGCCAGTTATAACTGCAACTTCTGATGAAAGGCGCAATTTTACAGCACCAATTGAGGATGATAATTGATAACCTTGAAGTAACAATTTCTGTCTTATAATATTTGTAATAAATTGATCTTTCTCTTGTACCACTGCATTTATGTCACTGGCCTTTTTTCCAATTTGGAACCATCTTTCAAGATCATCCAGCATTACTCTCTATACAAAGAATGATAAAGATGATTATATTTCTCTCATCACAGGTTTTCTTGGCTATGCCCATCTTTATACATAACCAAAACTGGTCTGTCTCCTGTTTGCTTTTGCTTGGTGTTGGTATGATTGTCAGGTTTTCTATATACTTTAGCTGGACAGATTCTATAATTAAGCTTAAGCATGAACTTCCCAATGTGTCAGTCATCCCATGGCAGTTACCTGTGTTTTCCTATGGGAATCATCCCTGCTTTTCTTCCAACCCGGATCCCCATCTGTCCTTTATCCAGTCAGGAGATAGAAACCATATTCAAGAATTATCAGAAACCATATTCAAGAATTATCAGTTGGCTGTGTAAATGATCAAATGAATCCACCTAATTTGACTTGGTCCATACAATCTTCCGTTTTAGATAACCCCATCTTTATGTGATGAGCATTCTAAGAGAACTGTCAGCAGTTGATTTTTCTAATGGTTGTAGGAATTTTCTTGTTATAAAGAATAAGAACAATGAAAAAATTGGTGTTGTAAAAACTTCTCTATAAGCCTTGTTGGTTATAATTTTTTTTTATCAACCCATAAGTTGTCATGGACGAGCCTATGCATACACGAAAAGCATCTTTAAGCTCATACCATTCCCAAACTAATCCTTATAATTTGCATTTAAAGTACAGGCATGAAAGTTCTACTATATAACACAATTATATTCCTAAGTGCCACCACTAGCAAGCCTAGTTAAACCCCCAACTTTCAGTAGTGATTGTTATAAACTAGCAATTTCAAAAGTGATTTTGAAATGGTTGCAAGTATTTTTTTTTCTTTTAATATTTAGATATCTCTTCAGAAATTAGGTGTTTAATAAAATTAAAAAAAAAAACTAGAAAATCACTTGACTTAATATTTTATATATCCATAAGATAACAAAAACATAGGAAATTAAGCTGGGTGACTTCGAGAACAAAACTGAATAATGGCATGGTTACTGATCCTTATTTATCTTCCCCAAAGAATATTTTATATCAGGTATGGTGCATGACCCAAGAAGCTGAAAGAGTTTTTGAGAGAAACATCATTCATTTAAGCAGGTTACCTGCTATATATCATCAGAGGCTGTTGCACATTCCATCCTCATTCACTCAAAACCAAACTACAGCAGAAAAGAAAACACAGAGTTGCTTCCATTGATGGGGAGGGGGAGGGGAAGGGAATAACCAAATGAACAAAAACAGATGGAGATGGAAGATGGTAGAAAGTACACCATTATTTAGGTGGAGGTGATTTGATAATTAGGCCAAACAGCAACATCACAATGGACTTCAGAAGCCAAAATACAAGGAGAAATCCAACTAATCCAGCCAAAATGGTCAAGAATGGAGGACCTTGGGCATCTGATTTCTCCTTCTTGGAATCTCCCCCTACAGGACCATCAATATGTGATGCAAACACAACAACAGCCAACCTTTGCCTCGCCCTCAATCGTAACCCATTATTGAACCTGAAACTCAAAGTAAGAATCTGCCAGTGAGTTCCCAATCGCAGAATAGGAAAATGTAGGCGGGCAAACATCAAAAGGGGTTCCTAGAAAAACCAATTCTTGATAGTAGAAACCCCATTGAGCTGTTCCACTCTTGGCAGTAAAACCCTAATAAAATTCATGGTCTGAAATGGGGTAATCAATATTAAAAAAAAAAAAGTCACAGAGATAAACAAACATAAGAAGAAGGTGGCGATCGTAAAATGGGGCGAAATCAAATCGATGTTGTGAAATTGTTTATGGAGGAACAAAGACAAAAAACCCAGAAGTGGAAGGAGAATACCTGGAAGAAAGAGGGGTGAAGGGGAAATTGAAGGTGGGAAGAAATTGAGGAGAAGAGATTGGACGATGAAACCCAGGATTCAGCAACTGGATTTGGGGTTGGGGTTTGGACGACGTTATCGCCCTACAGCTACAGAGAAAGGCCATTCGAGTTGAGAGTGAAGATGGATATAAATAATAATCACTTCCTTTTTAAGGTGGATGCATTCCGCGGCTTTTCTTTTCTTTTCTCTCCATTTTTCATTTTTGTCAAAATTATTCCTTCACATAACTGTATCTGTAATCTGTATGTATGATGGTTTTATGGTTATAAAAAGTAAAAACATTTCTTCTTATAAAATTTTGATTTAAAGAGATTTGCATGTGTAATCATCATCATCTTCAATGAAACAAATCTTACACTTAGATTAAAAAAAAAAAGTTATGTCCAATAAAACCAATCAAAATATTAACAAATACCGGATCATAAATTTTCACAAAAAAAATCATAAAGAGATGTTCATTGAGATGAAAAACAAATTTTTTTTTAAGGGAAGTTATACTTGTAAGTTATATTCATCAATTTTCATTATACACGTCTTAAGTTAACATTCAAACACCGAGGAAACCCTAATTTCTTTTGTTCTTTTTTTTTCATTCCATTAAAAAAGAAAGATGGTTTTTTGACTTGAAATCACTCCTTCCATTGTTGTCTACTCATGTCTTGGTTTTTTCCCTTAATAAAATGGTTTCTTTCATCCAATCTGAATTTTTATTTTGTTTTATTTATGTTTTAGCCAGCTTTTATTCTATATTCATTAGTTTTTGTATGAATTTTGCTTTTGTTTTAACATGTTTTATTGGTGAAACATTACGTGGGTAATGGTAATAGTTGTTTAAATGACTAACTGATAAAATAAAAGTCAAAATTAAATCCAGGATTCGTCAGTATATTTCATAAGACCTGAAATCTTAGGGTATTATATGCATATTAAGATTATCTTTTACGTAAGATTACTAATAACTTATATGTTATGTCATTTTCTAATATTTTTAACAGTTTGATTTATCCAAATGTAAAGGTATTATCGTTCTGAATAATTGAAATTTCAATTTTTACTGTTTTTTTCAGTTAAAATAACAATAAATGTTACCCGAATTAAGTGATTCTTAATTTTAGGCTGGGAAAGCTACCAATAAAACCGGACCGATAATGATCGGTTTAATTTATTAAAATCGAAACCAATAAGTTGAAATATAAAATCATAAAATCGGTTTGATTCCGTAATAACCAATTAAAATAATTTAAATCGAATAAAAAATTAAAGTTGTAATATACTATTTTTAAAATCAATATTAAAAATATAAAATAAAACTAAATAACTCACTTGGGTCTGAGAAATTTTATGGTCATTTATGGTACAATTTTTTTATTTTCTCTACATGTAAAATCTATAATTTTCTCTAACTTTTTATTAATAGATTTATAAATAGCATTATCAAAATAATTATCTAGGTTAAAATTAAAATTTAAATGAATTAATGTTATTTATTCACTTAAATAATTTTATAAGAAAGTAAAAATAGAAAAATAAAAGAAATAAAACTAAAAACTTGCTCTTTGAAGATTTATCGCCAGAACACCCAAAAACTTAAAACAAGGTAGTAGTAGAAATTTTTGTTAAGAGATTTTTTCAAATCTTTAAAATAAAATAAAAAGTTTAAAAGATATTAGGAAACTCATAACTCAATAAAATTTTAAGAGTTCTTTTTAAAAGATAACATTATCGGTTGGGTTCTGTCTTATTTTTCGATTTAATCGGTTTTATGTACACCCCTAAATAAAACCCAACTCGCTTGATTTGTGATTTGAGACATTACTCAATCGGATTAAAATCTAAAACCCAACTCAGCTTGATTAAACCTTCCACCAAACATTGATGCTCCTCAGCTCTCTAAGTCACTTAGTTCACGGGGCTAAGAAAACCACTAGATTTGGCAACTTGGTTCCTTAGGCCAAACCAAGGACTCTGTAAAAACCATACATGTCTTGCCACAAATTTGTAATTTTCTATAGAATGGTATATATCATATGAGCCCATGCATGCATACTGAGTTCTCAAAAGCTCCATAAAATAAAGTATTTCAAACCAGCTATACTTTCTCCCGTCTTTGGATACTTGGAAAAAGCATGCTCCCGAGGAAAAGCTCAAGCGATGAATCCAAATGCCCATAGCAGGTTGTGATGTCTTGAGCAATTAAAATGCGTATACGAAAAAGCAGCTTTTAAATCATCTCCTTATTGATGTCTTGTCTGAACGAGAATAATAATATGATAAAGCTCTCTGTAAAATATATTGCTATATTATAGGCTTCGAACTAAAACCTTAATCTCGTTCATAGTAAATCTTCAATCTATAAAACGACACAAACTACATAAACATCAAATATATAGTAGCAGCCATTCCGCAGGAGTCTTCTCTGATTTGTATAGAAACAATAGAACAAAGGCTTTGATATCATACCATATCGCTAACACACTCACCCAAACACCATGACCATATTAAAATTGCATTTTATTCAAGGATATATATCCGCAATTGACGCTGTTTCCCTCAAATACACCATTGAGAGCCCACGCCAAAAACAAATAATCTAGAGCTAAAAGCAAAATTATGCTGTTCAACTAAATTCCAAAATTAGTGGAAGAAACTCCACAAGCTAGAAGAGTTGAACCCAAAGCGAAAACTTTTAACCTTACAACAAAGATCTCACTTAAAGCATATCCCTCCATCAGCCACAAGAAGCCATACCTTTTGCGCCATTATTACGAAAAAAATAGCTATACATGGTTACTCTTCTGTCTACTTATCGGAATTTAGAATTAGGAGGCTGCTTTGCTTGCAGTGTTTTCAAGCCATTCCATTGTAACACTTTTTGGCTCTCAGGGCAATCAAGAGCACGATCCCATGTCAATACAAAAATAAATAAATAAATAAATAATATTCAGATGCACCCAAGGGAAGCTGCGATGGATTTAATCAGGAAAACAAACAAAACTGGGAAACAGGGAAAAAAACAAAAGAAGGTTAGGGAGAGCGTTAGAGAACCTGAGAGCAAATTCCTATACTCCTCGATACCCCGAAAAGAACAGTAAAATATCTGCAAGGGATCAATTGTTAAAGGATATTACCATCTACTTAAGATGCTTTTAAATAGCTAAATTAAGAACCCTCTGATTGTGATGACTGCGAGAGAGCTCTGGCCGTCACTTCAGTTAAGCCAAAATGGTTCCAGCAAGACCCGCTGTGAGCATCAACATTCGGCCATGGGTTTTTAACCTACAAGCGCCCCAGATCCCCAGAAAAAAAAAAAATCACAATTAACACCACAGTGTCACTGAAGCCAAAGTTTGTTTCACAGAATTCTGATAGGCAGGTCATGGAACATTTAAACTTTTGTTTCTTTTGAACCGAAGAAAGCATTAACTTCAAATTGCAGAAAAATAGCCATTGATTTCATTGAGACTTAGCTTTCGCTTCGTATCAATTGCTTAACCTGCCCCATTAAACTTAACAATTTCGGTTAGGCATTATGTCAATTAGCTGTGATATTGGTTCAGGTTGTCCATTGGTTTGCTTGTGTGGCACTGAAAGACAAGCTTCCAAATCAAATGGCTTACTATCATGTTATGCTAATATGTCAATGACATCTCACAAGTGAACACGGTTTCTTAATACACCCCAAACCTCCATTTTCATTGATGTCCTCTATACCTCCTTCCTCCTAGAATTATTCTATAGTTTTCCTCCTTTATTTCATTGAAGTTTTTGCTACTCTTGTGAGAAAATACAAAGTGCTAAAACTCCAACCAATTTTTTCCTTTTAATTTATAGTTTTGCACATCAGATCATAACTCAATAATATTTAAATACCCTTTTCTTCAATGTTAATACCTTGCCAAGCTCCGTAAGAATAGGAGGCACCACATCATAGAGCTTTGAAACCTGTAATGGTAAACCAAGTCAGCTCAAGGATGAACTATAACACAAGAATAAACAAACCATTGTCTTTAATCAAGGCATTGAGTAATAACCAGCTGGAAGAGTGGATCATCAGGTAAGTGCTTCAATGCAAACTCCCTTTGACACATATATCTCGGATCTGTTTTACGCAAAACCCCATGCCCAAACCCAGGAACAACCTGCACACAGTACAATAATTCAGAGATGGGAAAATGATTTATCAAAATTTAGATCAGCTGAAAGAAGTTCAAAAATGAGTATGAGAGAATTCAGATACTAGGGATAGATGAAAACTAAATTTTGTTCACTGAATGAAGGCTAGAAAAGTGAATAGTTTACAGATCATAGGTGGGCAAGACAGACAGCCATTGATAATCAAGAGGCAGAATCTCAAGGACAAGTGCATTGGAGAGAGGGTGAACTATCAAAGCACACAGAATGGGAAACTGAGAAGAGAATTAAATAATTAACTGAGCAAACTGACAGCATAGTTGGCTTCATTTCTGCACATTTCTTTCTAGGCTTACTGTACAGAATAGGCTAGGAACAAGAACAATTTAAAACAGGAAAAAAGAGGTCCATTTTAATTTTTTCGCCCACTATAAAATTAAAATAATGCCTTTGTGCTCTAAAAGGTCTTTAAATTTCTCATTTAATTTGCTTCAAAAACAAAGCACGCAGAAAATTCATCAAATTACCTTGCCACTGTTTAGTATTTTTGAGACATGGTCTTTCAACTGTAGTCTGTGCTTGCCATATATTTCTCTCCACCTCATCTACCACAGATTTGATCAAAGCAACACTTCCTGTAAGTCGAAGCAGTGAAGGTACCGAATACTGAAAAAGCTGAGGATTTGAACAGCCAAATGAAACAGAAAATTAGAATGTATATATCAAAAGAAGATGCAAATACCTGGTTAGCCAAACCATGAAATTGGGCCAGCTAAACCATTTAAGTAGCTACTGGAAATGAAAGGTAAGGATCTGCCCAATGCACTGGCAACCTGAATTGATGTAATACAGTCAATAGAGAACAGTCCTCCTCATGATCACTAAATACTAACAGACTGACTGGAAGTATAGGCCATAATTCCATAGCATAACTTTAGGAGAAAGTAATGACTTCGCAAAAAAAATTACAACTTTCCTTTAACTCTAAAGGACAATCTAGGCTCACTGCTAGATGACCAGTATGAGCACTGACATTCACCTTCATGATCCCACTGTAACAAATTTTAAAAATTATTAAGCATATAGTTTTTATATGATCCAATAAGGAAAATCCGACAAATCATTTGCTAGCAGATAAAATATATACCCACCTGGATGGTGATTAAAAAGAAAACCTCATAAGCTCTTGCATTTTGAACTATCAAATCCCAACATATGAAAAATTTGCACCATAATCAAGATTCATCCTTGGTATAATTTGTCCATTTTTGTATATCCTTCAACAAAGAAAGATAAGGCCAACTAGCAGTTCCGTACTATGCAAGGGAAACTATGATTGCATGCTAAGCACAGTAAAAAGCACAGTGTGGCTGCCACAAATTCGATCAAATACAACATTTGTCAATTTTGACAAAGTGAATAAATTATGTTGGATCACATATCAATGGATAGATAAACATCTTGAGTTGTTAAGACGTATTCTATAAGAAGCTAATTTCTTACCCAAGATCATTTAATACCAACAAAAAATTACCTCAAGCTCAACTGACATCATTACAGGGCTGACACAAGCGCAATCAGGCAAAGTATGCAATAACTAATGAGATACAATTTACTTAACTGACCTTGATAAACGCAAGCAGCTACAATTGGTACTTAGCGACGAATTCAAACTAAAGAATCTCATATATTTGGCTCAGTACCTGAAAACATTATCACATTTAAGTGCAAGCATAAATGATAGAGAATCAAGTTGTGAAAACATGAATGCAAAGACAAAGCATACTTTGATTTTGGAATCCCCTTCTCATATGCCTTCTGAAATTCACTCTGAACCTGAAATACAATAAAAGGTGATTGAATATTGTTAAAATTAACTTCTAAACTGCTCAGTAAAATCTGCATGCTCAACAGTTTGATAAATTCATCCTACTTTATTAAGTTTTTAATGTCACCATGCAAATGAAGAAGTTGTTAAAAAGACAAGGGTACACCTATGAGGAAGATGAGATCTGCACTAGAATGGAAGTATGAAGACATAGGCACAACAGGGAAGACAGGCATAACTCCTCCAAAGGACAACTACAACTTTACAAGTGCTCCAGACATAAATCTGAAACCATAGCACCCATCTTGAAAAGAGGATCAACCATGGATTGCAGATCAATGAGATCAAAAGAAATAACAGTCCATGTTTCTTGCCTTCCACCGATCAATTCAATCATTCATCACCCACCACTACTATTCTTGGCACCAACTCCATTCATAAAAGCCTCTCTGCTTTGCTACCTAAACACCAGAAAGCTGTAGTGGAAAGTGCATTCAAAAACAGACATAGGCAACAATTCAGATTCATCATGACTACCAAACATAAAAAATGGTTGAACCAAAAATATTGCAATTAAACAACAGAATATGTTTTAGAGTCCATTAATCAACCTGAAGGGCCATAACACCCTGTTTAAACTGGGTCGTGGATGAGCTGACTCAGGTGAGCATCTGTGGCTTTATGAAGCATGATGATCCATCAAGCAAAACTCACACGAATAAATGCATCATATCTATCATAAGCCCGAGTGAGGAAGAAGCATTTTGGTTGATAGCTGGCATATAATAGTCCTCATTAGGAACATTTTAATTTCTGGATTCTTTTCAGGTTCCAATTTTGAGGGCAGAAAAAAGAAAAAAGAAGAAGAAAGAAGGCCATACCCAAGGTCCACACAGACCGCCCTAGTTGTTCCAGCAGGAAAGAAAGAGAATTGAAATTTACAACTGGAACTCTCTCTCATATATAATTTGAAGCATCAGCACAAATCAACATGGAAGCTAGCAGATGAGGATGGATTTTTAACTATGGGCAAAAAACTTCAAACAAACATACTCAACTCAACAAGTTTCATCCAGCGAGCAGAGAATAAGCAATGGATCAAAGAAATATAAGCATATTCTCAACTTTTTCAGAGAATTATCAAACAGGTGATCAAGTTATGAGAGTTTTAAAAGTTTAGAACATCAGCTACAGCACCTGGAACTTAGAGGCACGTGCTCAATTCATGAATTGAAGCATCTACTTGTCCTTTGGTTGGTACCTAAGATACAGAGGGGTGGAAGTAGGGTTAGTTAAAATGTGCCAAGAAAAAAACCTCAAAAATCAATAAAAGATATGTAAGTTTTTATGCTTGACAGGCATAAGTTCAATTTTATGTCTGAACTCATAATATCCTTAAATAATATATGATTAGCTGGGAGAACATCTTACAGCAGTTGTAAAACCTCATAAACAAATTTCATACAACATACACTGTCTTTCCTCCCTATTTTCATTCATTCAGGCATCCACAAAATGTCCTTTTGTTTTTTAACACAAACCACCTTTCCTGTTAAAAAGCCACAGCAGACCTTCAGGCAATGGCTCTCCACCAGGTATGGCAGCTGGTAATACTTTCTGACACTCAGGAATAGACATACCCTTAAAGCGAATTCCCTGAAAAAAGAAGCTCAACTTTCAGAACTAAATTGGAAACAAAAAAAGTCTTCCATCATGTCCCAACATTCATCAAACAGCCATTAAAATAAAATATAATGCATAACAAAGTTCTGAGTTATAGGTTAAAAGGGATATGTACTTCATCTGGGTCAAGCAACGAGGTTTCCCACAGCAACCTGTCACATTCCTCTCATTCCACCAAAGTACCTTTGCAATGGTGACCAGTGATAACTCAAGTAGAGATTACCTAAAAAAAAAAAAAAAAAAAAAAAAAAAAAAAAAAAAAAAAAAAAAAAAAAAAAAAAAAAAAAAAAAAAAAAAAAAAATTTTTATAATATATTAACATATTACTCTAAGATTGGAAATTTACAAACATCAGGATAAACAGAAACTATATTTACCATATCAACAGTTATATTCCCTAGTTGAACCTTTCCATAATCTGTCTTCAGTTTCTTCAGGCGTTCCTGCAACCCAAAAACCAAAAACAAAACAAAACAAAAATTAAATGAAGAACAAAAGAAATACAATTTTACATTGTTGTAATAGACACCAAAAACATTTACAAGCTTTGGCTAAGATAATGTCCAGTTACAGCAGTGAGTGTCACAGAATTCCAGATCAAACCCCCCAGGGGAAAGGAATTTGAGATAGATGTATCATGTTATGATACCTCGGATCTAGATCATTATAAACCATTATAAGATGTATCATGTTATGCTGAGATATATATAGAGTTTTAAATATGAATATATATACTTATATATATATATATATATATATATATATATATATATATATATATATATATATATACTTATAAACCAATAAAATAACATAAAATTAAGTAAATCAAGCCTGTTGTTCTGGAGATCAGTTCCTTCGAACTGGAGATACAGGTCCTACATGAAAAGGTAAAAAAAAAAAAAAAAAAAAAAAAGGAAGAGAAAAAACAAACAGAGCCATAAGCAAGATATGCAATAAACACATCGGAAAAATAATAAAAATAATAAGGTTGGCATTTTACTCCATATGACTGAAGACCATATGTAAAGTACACTGCAAGCTAAATGCATTACCTCATAGAAAAGCTCTAATAAATATATGACGGAAACAATAAACATAAAACTTTTGTCCATATTACAACCATGTATCGTCCACTAGTTTAACTTCTTCTGCACTTCAACTTTGGGTTACTTACTACTTTTTAGTTATAGTAACGAGCTGAGCATAATCCCATCTCAAAAATGCTTCATCTTTGAACGTTTAGTTTACAATTTTTCATCTCAAAAAAATCATGTCCCATTCGCATTTGTATAATCTACTGTTTCCTATTGATTTAATTGGTCATTAACAGTCTTTCTTAGGATCTATTGCACCCCAACATAACCGATTCCATCATTTATGGAGATTCAAATTCATTATAATTTTTTTAACATCTTGATCTCTTTACTTTTATTTCAGATAACAATAGCCATAATTCATGGGAGTAAAGAGATGACAGGGAAGGATGAAAATTGAAGATCGGTACAGATCAGAAGGGTTTGGTTGGAAGCCATCGTACGGAACCGTTGAGTGGAACGGTTGCAGTTGCGCCTGTAACATAACATCATACAAGAATTAAAAAACCAGATAAAGCATGAAGCGATTCGGATCCGCAGCACAGTAGAAGACATACAGAAAAATAAAAATAAAATAATCTAAAGGAATGTATAACTCAATACGGTCCATTACACATGACATAATCAAACCCTAATACGGAGAGGTAAAAGCACTGAGACGACAAAACAAAAATTCCAAACTACAAGCTGAATGAAGATTCCGAGGTATACAACTTACAAGGCGAGGGCAGGAGCTTGGAAGCGCAGAGACGCTCCTGAAGAAGAGCTTATTGCAGATAACAAATTTCTAAAATCACATTCGATCGTCAATACGCTATAGGCTAGGTTGTATGAAAAGAAATGGAGAAAAATTGGTGACATTCGGTAATAGATTCGGAAAGTTGAAAAATCAGAGGCGAAAGGTGGGTGAAGGAGAAGGAGAAGTGGAACAATGAAAAGGGAGAAAAATAAAGCCAAAAACCTGGTCAGTGGTCAAGAAAGGAGTTGCTGCTTCATTCAACTTTGAATTGGCTTTTAACTACTCACTTTCAGCCTGATTTTGAGAAAATGCTTATTCCATTTCTAGCCTTCATTAAATATTTTTTAATATTAATGGCATTTTGGTAATTGACTTCGACCAACCAAAAAAAAAAACCCAAACCTATTACTAACTTAAACCTTTTTAAAAGTACTGAAAAAGGCTAGATGTAAGAGCAAATTTCAGGTAGTTAGGCTGGAAACTGGGAACTAAAGAAACTAAGAATATATGTTTTTTAGCGAAAAAATCATTTCTAGCGATTGAGCAAAATTGAGCCAAAATTTGGTGTGAGCGTTGATCGGTTAAATTTGGGCAAGTATAGGTGATATTGTTTATCAATAACGATGAAAAACGATCTTCTATCAAGATTATAGCCGTTGGAAGCAAAATGGCTTATACCGTGAACCAAAAATCAAGCGGCGGTCTACCACGAAGTGCACCACATGCGGCGTAATAAACAAAAATGGCATTATGTAAAAACTTAAGCGATTTTCATACGGCAATTTGCGGATCGAGAAGAAATCGTAAATGCTGGTCGAAGAAAGGAATAAATCAGGAGGAGAGTCAATCTCTATCTTCGTCGTTGCCCTTCGCGTCCGCGATCCGTCGTTCCTCGCTGGCATCGAGTCAACACCGTCACCGTGAAATCGTCGCTTCCTCGACATCAAGTGAGATCTCAGAAGCTATGACGAGGGGGTTCTTAGGCCCTCTCGCCTCCCAGCCACACCTTTCCCACCAAAGTCTTTGCCAAAATGATTAGACGAACGAAGGAGAGGGCACGTCGTTTTTGTCTAATGTAGCGTCAGTGAAGCAGTCGTTTAAATATTTATTTATTTTTAAATAAAACTCAAAACGACGTCGTTTTGGACAAAACTTATGCAAAACGACGTCGTTTTGCATAAGTGAAAGCTACTCCAAAACGACGTCGTTTGGGTGCAGTTTTGTCCAAAACGACGTCGTTTTGGTATAAGCATAATTCAAAAAATATTCGCAGTAAAAGCTTGTGACGTCGTTTTGGAACAGGCATAACAACGGCAGTTTGGCGAACCCACTTTTCCCCAAATAATTAGCCTAAAAATATTTTTATCAATTTATAATTATTTTCAATTTATAATATTATGAATAAAATAATATTAATAAATGAAAAAAACCATAAATCATATTTTTTGTGAATAATTTAAAATATAAATTTAATCATATTTTCAATCTAATTATTTATTTTTATTATTTTTATAAGAAGTACACATTTTTGAAATTAATTAATATTTGTAACCAAGGTACTTTCCAATTACAAAAATTATTAATTAAATATTTATATTATATTTATTGATTTAATTTAATATATTTATGGCCATTTTTATTTTAATTGAATATTTATATTTATTTTTAAATTTTAATTAAATATTTATTTATATTTTAAATCAAATTTATAGTGTATGAAATTATATAAATGAATAAAGTGCATGATGTAATTATTAGAAAGATAGAGAATTAAATTGAAATAGATTTAAGATATATGAAGCTTTTAGATGTTCATTTGTTTGAGATCTTTAAGAATGCAAATCTCAATGCTTTTGAGGAAAAAAGAAAACTTTCAGATGTTTTTTTTGTTAACTGTTGGAGATGTTCTAACGAATGGAAGATCGATAAATCCGTTATTAAAAATGAATAATTATAAACTTTAATAATATTTTCTCTTTATTCTTTATTATTCAAAAACATTATGATCCGAAATAGAATATAAGATATTAAACTAAAAACTCAAATCAATTTTATAACCTCAAATTGTTTTGTAGAAACTACAACCTTAAATTAAACAATGTCACATGAAGAATTGAGTTATTACCGGATCTTTATCAATGTATTCCAATTTATTGGATCATAACACATAACAACATGTACAATAATAAATAAATAATATATATATATATATATATATATATATATATGTCTTAAGAGTACCAAAAAATATATTTGATCCTTCTTCTATCGTAAAATGAGAATGGAAATATATTTTTAATTTTTCATAGGTTTTCGATTATAAGAAAATTAATTTTTCATAAATAAGTAATAAATTTATTATAGAAACAAAGTATTTTTGAAGTAAAAAGAAAAAAGAAACAAACTACTTTTGAAGTAAAAAAAACAAAAGAAACAAATTATTTTTATGGTAAATTTTTTAAGAAAATTCTCAAATGTTTTTTTCTAAAATAGGGAAAGATAAATTTATTTATAAAATGGGTAGATTCAGATAGGTATAACAGGAATAGGACTGTGGGTGGATCTTTTCTCATGTTTTATGTAATTCCTATTTCTTTATTTATTTCCAATTTCTAGAAAACTTTCATCAATTTTATTTTTATTTATTTTAGTTATGATTTTATTTTACAATTAAACATTTTATTATAATATAGTAAACCTCTTTCTTTAGCCATGTCTTATATTTTTAAATTTTGAACATTTACCAATTGAATTCTACATTAATATTGAATTAGGCATATAGACTTTTAGCTATGATATTTAGTAAGTAAATACATAAGACCGTATAACAAAATTTCTTCTATTTTAAAGCTGCAATGTTCAAAAAACTATTATTTACTTAATATCAAACAAAGGGCGTGCAAGTCAAAGTTAGTTATTTGAAAATTTTAAAGTAATAAGAAATTAGAATAAGAAATTTTTGATGTATTTAAAACAATTTGATAATTGCAGAAAATTTTCATTTTCTCTATTCTATTTACTTTTAGAAAGCAAAGGAGCAGCGTTTAGATTCGAGAATAAGACAGAAAACAATTTTGAAACAAGAAAATGGTCGCGCTGTTTATTGGCGTGCATATGAATCAAAACAAGTAAAATACATTTCAGCGACGATTAAATTCAACCAAATTCAGTCAAATGGGGTTGAAAATGAAAACGTAGCTTTAAATCAGCCAGATTTAAACGCATTTTCTCGAAACAAAACTAAATATTGTAATACACAAAAATTTTCATATTCGAATTCTCGATAGAAATAAAATTTTCGCGCGAATCCAAACGCCTTATAATCTTGGCCATTTTTTAAAATACGCGTTGCATCAATTTATTTAAAAATAAGTTTTCATTTTCAACCCTACTCACACTCGGCTGAATTTAATTTCAAAACAAAGTTAAAACAACTTTTTACCCGCCGATTCATATATAAAATGCTGAAAAATAGCGACCATTTTCGCTTTCAAAATTCTCGTTCATTTTATCTCGTAACTAAACGCGCTTCGTTAAGCCATCAGATAAAACATAAAATTCTTTCTACGCACTAAACACTTATCACACTACTAAGAAAATGCTATGTTTTTTAAGTCTATTACATACAAAAAATAGGTAAATGCAGTTTGCTCATTTTTAATGAAATCTAGATTTTCATAAGAAGAGATATAGAAGATAAATTTACTTTTAGAATATATAAATTTAAAAAATTTATGGGTTAAAAATATCATATCTTACATTTGATAGAAGATGAATTTACCAAATTTATAAGATCATATATGTATGAGTTTTTTAACTAGATATATCAAATGAACAAAGATTTGCAATTACTGATATAATTTATTTGATTTTACGGATATATCTTGTAATATCAAGATATTTTGACAAAATACCCACAAACGTAAAATTACTAAAATACTTTGAAATTCATGAAAATACTTTGTTGAACTTTATAAAATACATAAATAAACAAATATACACTTATCAAAAATAATATTCCATTGGTAATTTATTCGAGAAATTACATTGCCAAGTGGCAGACTTAAACCAAAACAAGAATCGACGCATTTATTACATTATTTGATGAAGTGGATCCCATATCGATGTAAGATAATATTCATAATAAAATTTTAAAATATTTGCATAAATCACAAAGAAAATAATTTTAGAGTTGTATCATGGTTTTGGATGCGTACGGGATGAGCTCAGGAAGAGATCAGATGATTTTATGGTGTATTTATAAAAATTTGAGTCAAAATAGCGATTACCCATATTTCACCGATATTTTACCGAAGCAATGCCAAAATTTATGCACTAGCGTGCCTACACGATTTTACGGAAAATCGGTTTTTTCGATGCACGAAAAATCTGCACCGATTTTTCCCCGATTTTTCTCTTATCATTTTTCTTGCTTGCCTTTGTGGTTAAATTAAACCGATTTTTCGGCTATATCGTTTAAAAACCCCGATTTTTTGTTCCTCAGATACACTCAATCAAGATATGTTTAGTTTACGTGGTATAATTGTTCAATACACAAATTAAATAATATAATAAAGGGTAAATATTAAGAAGCGTTATACCAATAAATGATTAAGTAATTGCATTTTCAACCTCGAGATCAAGACAATTCCATTAAAAGCAATTTTAAGGTGGGCATTTTGCACTCTAGGTATGCCTTTAATATAATATTCAATATTTTAAAAGACAAAATATAAAAAGTGGAAATAGATCCCTATTCTAAATAATACTTTAAAATATGAATTAAACAAGTCCTAAATTATCAAACTAAATCAACGGTTTATACAAGAGTTTTTTTTTTTTTTTTTTTTTATGGAAAATAAATTTATATCTTATCTTGGAGATTTTTCACTTATTCTAAGAAAGAGAAAATAAACAAAATTATTTAGACTTTTTTCTTCAATATTTTTAAAGAAAGGAAGTGCATGAACAGTAAGGTATGTTAGCAGGTGTCCCCCCTTAAAAGGTAGAAAACTCAAAGATAAAATTATTATATTTATACCCCCATTTTATTTATTTATACACCCTGTATTAAAATACCCATATAGTTAAAATACAAATTTAGCCTTTAAACTCTATTTTTTTTCTATTTTTATTATTCTTCTTCATCTTCTCGCGCACCCCAACTCCCTTCAAGCGCTTCGTCAAAATAAATAGAATTAATGCTGAAAAATAGTGAATGACGTCAGAATTTGGGCTTTTAAAACGGCGGTATGAAGATTTATAAGTTGATAATATCCAGCCAGATACGTACTTAATCCCGATATCATAATATTTCTCCTGAGTATTGAACTTGAATATATTCCACAACTCATTTAATAAATCCCATCGATAGACAATATCCCGGATATCAAAATCCGGATTGGATTGTTATAACCGGATTTGTAATTTAAATTAATTACTTTTAATGATGTAATTTAATTTTTCATAACAACATCATTTTATTTATATTTAATTTAAATTAAATAAAAAAAATTAATGTAAACTACTCCTGATTTTGAACCGACGTAGCAAAGAGTTTTCCACTGTAGAAATCCCTATTATTCTGGAATATCATTTTCTATCAGATTTCGTAAAAAACAAACTTCTCCTGATTTAAATTTATTGATCACAGAATTTTCTGATTTTAATATCCTGATATAACTAAACATTCTCGATTTACAACCGGAATTTTTTTTTTACCTTCACTTTTTTTTTATTTTCAAAAATTAGTTTACATATTATATAAATTATAAAAATTTAAGGAAAGCTGAGCACGCATGGAAAAGGGTATGCTCTTAAAGAAAGTGATTTAATAGTGACAAGAACAGAGGTTTCAGGCTTACTTACATTCGGTAGATGTGAAGATATTTGGCAAGATATATAACTCCCTCAAACTCAAAACCTTAATAACTATTAAAATCAAAGCCATAGAACGGTGATTTATTTATTTTAAAAAGAATAGGGGAGAAACAGAGTTATTGTTATTAGGGAAGGAAAGGATGATATAATAAAATAAAAGATGATGGATAGACAAAAGACAATGGAGAAAGTCTTCTAGCATTAGTTGTTTAGTGGGAAATTAAAGAAAGTGGAAGGCAAACGATAAGAAAGAATATATTGTTTTTCTTTATAATAGCATATATTGATTCCTTCCCATGCATCACCATTTCCTCTCAAATCACCATTTCCTCTCGAGGCACCTTGAATGGCTTCTTAGAGCATTTTCAAACATAAATCTCATTTTTTAATTTTAAATTGGCATCTTTTTCGTATTTTGAGATGATTTGGCTAACTTTTTCTTAGCTTCAATTTCAACCAACACCAGCAGTTTTTTAACTTCAAATCACTATTAATTTTAAAATATTTTATTTATCAAAATTATAATACTTTATAAATATGATATATATAGAAAATTTTACTATTTGTATTAGCAATATGAAATTATATTAAATAAATGGAATTATAAGAACTTGAAACCAAAATATATTTCTAAATTAATAAATATTATATTATAGAGCATCATATTAATTATAAAATGAAACAATATTGATAAAAGTTAATGAATTAAATTTAATGATAAAACTACAATATAAAACTATCACAATTGTCATCTTCACTATATGATTCACTCTTGATTCACTTGCGTGAGATTCACTAGTCATTTTTCACAATTCTACTTTTTTTCATAATTTATTTTTCTAGATTTCCTAATGCTCAAACTCATATTTATCGCGCTTAATTTTCATCAGAAGATTATCAATTACTGAATACTTCAAATTCCTCGTACTTTTAATAAATCGCTCATCATTTTCTTTTTCATATTTCCTTGAATATCTCAACGATTTCGTTATCAGAATCATTTATTTGTTTTTATGTACTTCAAATATATTGGGCTTTTGTAAGAATAATACATGCAAAAACATCGTATGATGTAATCCTATGTTATTTTATTTTCAATTTAAAGTTGTATTTCTTTATTTATGAGAAATTATTAAATTAGTTAATTAAAATCAAATGTTCTATATTTACAATATAATAAAATTTATCATATAATAAAATATAATTTTAATAAAAATAAAAATATTCAAATTTATTAAAATCGCACAAGCAATTCAAATTAATAAAAATATGTTTTAAAAAACATTTATTATTACAAGAATAAAATAATAATATGTAATATTAAAAGAATAAGAGAATAGTACTGTTTATTAATGTCTTCAAATTATTGTTACCATAAAGAAACAAAAATCTCTAGGTAATATTTTGTTCACAATAATCACTGGGCTAAACCCTTCCTCTCTTTACAATCTCCACCGCACCAGACCAAGGTCTTCTCTCTCTCCGGTTCCACCATCTCAGGTAACTTCGGTCAATCCAACGCAATCAGAAATGAAATTTATATTTAATCGCAGTTCTGAATATTTCTTTCTAGGTTCCAGGGTAATCAAGGCGGGGTGATGAAGAAGAACCGACGTGGATTTGGTGCGGTTTGTTACTCTGCGCCTCTCACTCCTTGGAACCTCCAATGGGTCTGCACTGTCTCATCTGCGTAATTCTCTCGTTCTCTTCTGTTTCAGTTTTTTCTATTTGGTCGTCGGCAATTTCCTGAAAATTTCCTGAATTCAAAAGCCGTCGTTGTCGTTGCCGGAGCAATCAATTGCCGCAGTTGTGGTTGCCGGCATCGCGCACTACTTTTGTCAATATTATCCCCTGCGAACTGATTTTATATTTTTCTTTCAAATCACCCATTTCTGTACAAAACCTCACTGCTGGCGTGTAACAAACTAACAATTGACAAGAGGGGATGCGAAGATTAAACACAACCAGAAGAAACGCGTGACTCTGCTCCAAACCCAGCCTGTCTTCTCTATTTTCTTACTCTTGAACTGTGATCATAGAAGCTCGCACCTACGTAGCTTAATTCCTTTACAATTCTTTCAGCTTAGTTGTAAGGGAGATACCTGAAACCGGTATAAAAGTGATGTAAGTCCTCTGATTTTTCCTCCCTATATTTTCCTGGGTTTTATCATTTGTGTACAACCGAGGATAGATACCCAACAAGGGTCTTTGTGCCCTGTCCTGGTTTCGATTCCTGAAAATTTTAGCTTAATACTCCGAAATCCCTTGTTCAGAACTGTACTAAGGTCTTTAAAAGAGTCTAAATACCGGCGTGAACCCATAGAAAAACACGCTCGTGATTTCTATTGGGATTTAGTGTTTGTCGTTCGCTGCACGTTGCGAGATGTGCAACCAAAGTTTCTTGGCGGCCTTCTGGGGCTTCAAAATAATTTCTGCATGTTCTCGTGTTTTGTTTTCTTTTATGATTTTATTTGACTTGTTAGTTTAGAGAGGCTTATTGCTTGATGGTGTATATATAAAAGTGTAATAAAAGATGTAATGAGCACCTATTCCAAAAAGCATACGCTTGTCAAGTAACAGGATGTACTCAAGATCGATCCACAAGGAAAATGAGAATGCTATACCAAAAATTAGAATACTTAATATCTAAACTTACCAATTGTAATATTAAAACATAATTTATTTAATCTTAAACTAATCTACATTTCTATCTAATGCAATTGAAATGTACAATTAGGGGATACCAAAGAGATGATAAGATCTTAGGGTATTTGGTGCAATTGGACAATCCCATTATATTTAGGCCAAATTTCCACTCTATTGTCTCATGAAAATGCCATCTAAGGTGTATTCTAACTAACTTAATCAAAGCCTCTCTTTAAGGTCAACACCTATCAATCAACAATAGGTTTCTTTGCTTCTCATCAACCCTAAGCATTAGAGACTATTAAGCACTTCAAAGAACCACAAAGCCTCATAATTATTGCTAATATCTTTATTATCCAATCAATTAGGTTGATTCATCAATGTCTAATTCCTCACTCACTTCTCAGATCTTATGAGAAACCACTCTCCATATTGAGATTAGCTAGAATTTAATACGGAAATAGCATCCAAGCATGAATCAATAGATAGACAATCACAAATAGACAATAGAAATAAGAAAATCAACAATTAGATATAAGATTCATGTCCAAAATACAACCAAAACCTTAGACTACGAATTTAGAACATAATGGAGGTATGGTACATCACAAATTTAGGATAAAACATAAGAAAAGAGAAAGAAGAAACTCTAGTGGTCAAGATGATGGTGAGTCTTCAATCTTCTTCCCCAAATCCCTAGTTCTTCTCCCAATCTTGAAGAACAGCTACCGAGCCTCCTCTCTGGTCCCTCAAAGTGCGGACCCCTGGCAAATTAGGGCATTATTCCTTATATACCCCGAAGAAATTGCCTCCCGATTGACAAAAATGGGTTGAATTCACGAAAAAGCCTCAGGAGACGTCGCGACGTGAGGTTATGGAGATGTTGGCAGGACTTCACTGGGCTTCAACGTCATGACGTTAGAATGTCGCGACATTGGAATGTCGCGACATTGGAGCAGGATCTTCAATTCTCTATCTTCAAGTCTCCAACACGCCTCCAAATGCCGCACTTTCACCTATAATGCAACATGAAACTAAATATTAGATATAAAGGGAAAACACCACTTATTTATATACCAAATAGATCACAAACACACTAAAACTCGGGTATATAATGAATGTTTTGGACACTCATCAATTTGTTTGGTAAATTTTGTAAATTTGTTTTATAATTCCTTATGGTTTGATCAGCTAAGAAATCAGCTTTTAGCTGATGGGTATAGAAAACTGCTGTTGATAGCTATAACATGTGCTGATCGAATGATCATCAATTTTTATGTGAATATGAATTTACATACCGATTTCTGATACCCGTATTATAGTTAATCCATTTACCATGATCTGTATGGTAGTTTGCTATCAGGGTTGTTATGAAAATCCATTTTTCTGTGGTTCATCTACATTTCATGCTTCTTATGGCTTTTAAGAGCTCATATATATATATATATATATATATATATATATATATATATACCTATATATATATATTCTGATTTTGATTATACTTGTGAAATAAGCCTTAGACTAACATTCAGCAGCTACATGGATCTTGCCTCGTGGTGCATTCATCCTTGTTGGTATTATATTTCGAATGCAATCTGCAGGCTATTAATTCCAACTAAACATCCACAAATGGTATATGAAAAACAAAAGTTTTCACATGTGAATCCGCCGTCAAAGTGACAGACAAATGCCACATATTGTATCATTCTTTTGTGCTAAAAAACTTGTCATGTAGAGTGCTTCTTAATCTACTGATATTATTAGATTGTCATTTTTTCCCAAGTATAAGGCCGTTCAAATCTGAGCTGCCAAGTTAAGTAGCTCTGCTAGTTTATTAGGCATGTATGTTTCACCTTGGAGATGAATTTGATTTTATTAGAACCTTTTCTTCTCTCTTCACAGTGTGCTTTCTACAAGTAGTGTTCCACCCCTACAACTAAAACAATGTTAATATTTTATTTCCAGGTCAATTGTGAAAGCGAGTTCTATTTCTGTCAGGGAAGTGGCAGTTTTCGAGGTCTAACAAGTGGTTTTATTGATGGAACCATGTCACTAGCATATGCAACTCCTTATGCTAAGTTATCTGAATCTCCAATAAAAGACAATCCTGCTTCTGATAAGTTATCATATGCAACTTCTTGTGCTCAGTTGTCTGAAGCTCCAGCAAGAGATAATCCAGTGTCTGATATGTTAGTTGATTCATTTGGAAGGCGACACACTTACTTGAGGATCTCCTTGACAGAACGTTGCAATCTGCGGTGTTTGTACTGTATGCCAGCTGAGGGGGTGGAGCTTACTTCTAACCTCCTTCTGTCCTAAATGAGTTGTTCGTTTGGCAAATCTTTTTGTCAGCTCTGGAGTGGATAAATTCGTTTGACTGGTGGGAGCTGCTTATTAGGAAGATGTGAAGAAATATGCTTACAGTTGTCCAGCTTAAAAGGACTAAAGACACTGGCCATAACCACCAATGGTATTACTCTTGCCAGAAAGCTTCCAAGGCTGAAAGAATGTGGACTGAGTTCGGTGAATATTAGTTTAGATACTTTGGTTCCAGCAAAATTTGAATTCATGACCAGGCGTAAAGGGCATGAAAGGGTTATGGAATCAATTCAGACAGCTATAGACCTAGGGTATAATCCTGTTAAGGTACGTTTTATCTTTTCAATTTGTGATTGGATGTATTTTCTTGCTAAAATTGTTCTTATAGATAGTTTCTCTTGCTGCCAAATTAATATTATGTCTTTACTCATGATTGTCTATAGTGCAAGATTAAAACACATTTTCCTTCCATTCATTCCGTATGCTTGTCTCAGGTGAATTGCGTTGTAATGCGTGGGTTCAATGATGATGAGGTCTGTGATTTTGTAGAGATGACTCGTGATAAGCCAATCAATATTCGGTTTATTGAGTTCATGCCTTTTGATGGAAATGTTTGGGTGTCAAAACTTGTACCTTATGCAAATGTTGGATAGAGTGTTAGGTAGAACTCGACAGGTGATTCCATATATAGATTTGGATAACCTTTGTACATTCTATAATCAGTCATTATTACTGTACAGGTGAAACAGTTCACAAGCCTAAGGAGACTTCAGATCATCCTGCAGAGACTGCCAAGAATTTTATGATTGTGTTGGTACTGTTTCTTTTATCACATCAATGACTAAGAATTTCTGTGCTGGTTGCAATAGATTGCGACTTTTAGCTGATGGGAACTTCAAAGTATGCCTGTTTGGTCCATCAGAGGTGAATCGTCTTCTGCACTATTGTACTTCAATTGATACTAGAACATGAATACAATTTATTTTGACTTGAAGTGAAACCCTGCAGTCATAGATATGGAATTCATGCTTCATTTTTTTTTTTATCTCATTTGCTTTCATCATCTTTTCTAAATCTAATTAATTTTTGGGCTTATGGATTTGTGATTTTCCATTTTTAATGCTTCATTTAACATGGAACTGATGTATTGTGCGTGGTAATTTTGGCATGCGCACATAGTAGACTAGGAACAAATTTTTCTGGATTATGCTAATAAGATGTTAACACTCTATTGTTTTAAGGCTGTGAATTTCTTCTCCAAGCTCCTAGAGGACACTTTCAAGCAAAGTATATGATGTTATAAAACTTAAGTTGACTTCCGCAAACTGTATAAATCAGTTTGTTGAAGGCATGATTTTCATATTAATCCCAAATCCTACAAGCTTGAGTTTCTAGGAGAGTTGATCGTTTAACATTGTATTAGAGCCTAGTTTGGCAGGAGGTCCTGGGTTCGAGCCACCTCTCTACTATTTATTCCTCATTTGTTGATTTGAAAGTCCATGGAGGACTCTATTTGGTTTTGTTTGACTCTCCGATGCGGGTATGAGGCACGTGAGGAAGTGTTAACATGATATTCGTATTAAACTAAATTCTACGAAGCTTAAGCTTTTTACTAGAAGTTAATTCGTTTAACTTAGTTTTACCTTTTGCCGACTTAGAATTTTATGATGTCACCAGTTTTCATATCTCTTTTCTCAAACCATGGGCCTTTCATATTTTCTCTGAATCTCGACCTATGTTCTTTTCCCCTTAGGAAGTAACCTTGAGAATAAAGTATAGGAGATTTACAGTTGTGGTAAGGGCCCTCTTCGAGAGACTTTCCTTGGATTGTACATTTTGGTTGAATTTAGAGGGGTCAAGGCAGTTGCTTTGTGGGATAGCTCAAGAGGGAGAGGAGGTGGAATACCATTTTTGTCAGGCCCTTTAATGATTGGGAGCTAGAGGATGTTCAAAACTTTATGATTTTGGTCAACGAGAGCAGAATAAATCATGAGACCAGACGAATAGTGCGGAAAGGGGATAAAAGGGTTTGTATTATGTTAAGGTAAAAATGCGCACGTGCAAATGTTGGCAAGGCGTTATGGAAAGTTTGGAACTTGTGCCCCTATAGGTGTGTTTTTTTACTTGGGAAGTTTGGTGGGGTAAAGTCCTGATGCAAGGACAGGACCGTGATGGATGATCTAAAGGTTTAGGTAAGTTAGGGATGAGTTTGTGGTAGTTTAAGGGTATAGGATGTAACTTTGAAGGGTAAGGGATATGTTTGGTCTCAAAGGTTTTATGGTTAATTTAGGGTTTATATATGAGGAAATTAAGGTTTAGAACAAAGGGTTTTTGGTTTGGAAATGTTTGAGTTTAATTTGATGTAAAGCAGCTGTTTGGCTTGAGTTTGTAGTTTCGATTTTTCTAGGTAGGGTTAGGGCTAGCACAGATTTAGGGTTTTTATAGGTTAGGGATGATGGTATTTATGGTTTCTAGGTTCAAACAAAGTATTTGGAAAGGGTTTTGAAGTATGGAACTGGATTTAGAAAGTTTGGGTTTGTGGTTGAAGAATTGGACTTGGAAAGTTAAAAGGAGATGATGGGATGAGTTGAGGTTGTAGGAAGATAGATCTTGTTCGTGAATCTGCACAGGATAAGAAACACTTGAACTCGCGACTCAAGAGGAGAATCCACCTAAGAGATAGAGAGCAAGAGATATGCCCGCCATCCCGGGGAATCCACGAGGATAGAAGCGACGAACTAGCGACTGAGGAATCCCGCGAGATAAGAACAAGAGAAGTCTTAGAAGAAATCTGAGAAATATATTATTAAGCAGATTGATAATCCAAAGACTACATTAAGGGGGATATGTATAGGCAAGCCCCATACTTTCTAAAACATATAAAGAAACTCCTACTTTAACTTGGAAAAAGACTTTCTAATTTAAATACAACTCCTAAAAGCAAATATTTCTAAAAGGAAATAGCAACTCTTACTTTGACTAGGAAAGCAAACTTTCTAAATTAAATAAAGAAACTATTGCTTGGACTTGGAGAACAATTCTTTCTATAATAAAAACAACTCCAAATCAAAATAGTAACCAGACTCCAAATCATGTCTCTTAGGCTTCACAACCTCCTGAATTCGAATTTTCCATAATCAAGCCCAAATTCCCAATGGTTGGTGTAGATGCTCCTGCATGAAGTTCTTACCATACAAGACAACTCGGGAAGAGGGTTTCGGATGTAGTAGGTGCCTCTTTGTATTGGAAGAGCTGAAGGGAACTTGGATCACCTCTTCTTGCTTGTCATTCAATTTGGAGCTTGTTGGGGGATTGCGCATTTCTCTATCCTGGAAGCTAAGTTGGGCACGCTTATATTTCGACTAAGGAGTTGCTGAAATTTGGAGGGTGTTCTACTATTAGGAAAAAGACCAAAAATCTATGGATGGCGGCTCCTCTTTGCTTGTTTTGGGCTATTCGGAGGGAGAGGAATATGATAGTTTTTGATAACGTGGACTTCTCTTTTTTCAGATTAAAAACCTTCTTCATTACCATGTTTGTCTAATGGGCTAATTGCTTGGAGCTAGGGGAGTGTTCTCTTGTGAGAATTCTTTTGTGTATTCTTTAGGCCTTTCTTTTTTGGATGGATGATAGGTGTTGCTTGTTTTTTGTATAGGTCAAGTCATACTTTGTATGCTCCTTGTATACTTGGGGGCTTCTTGACTCGATTCTTTTTGTGCATTAATATTCTTGCTTGCCTTTGCCTATCAAAATAAAAAAAGTTATTTTTCCCCTTCCCATTGTCATGGCTGATCAAATCACATCCCATCTTCCTTAGTCATTATCCTTGCTGACAAAAACCCAAATCATCTCCATTGAATTATTATTTTTTGTCTTCAATTAGACTACCTGTAATTTCTCATATATGATTCACTTTTCAGTTTGATCTTTGCCTTGCTCTCAATTTTCTCACCATTGTCTTACTAGCAATGCTTAGTTTATGGTATATTGTTTTTCTATTGTAATGAATTATGGAAGACCCTTTAACCATTTTAAACTTTTTAATTTGATAGTCTTGTTCACACAATACCATATCATATCCACTTAATCCATCCCATTCTAATTATTTGGACCATAATCTCTCTGATACTCATCAAATAGATGATCTAAGCAATATAAGTACAGTTGATCTTGCACGACTTCTCATCAACTTATTCTCTTGTTATCCTAGTTTTAATCTACAGTCAATAAAACATATTTTCATGCCATGTCTAAAATAATTGTATATTTAAGCATTTGTTTGGAGCTTTAAGCGTCCATAGAGTATTGATGGTATTGCTAGGGAAGAGTTTTACAGCTTATCAGATGGTATCGCTGCTCATTTATTTTAATCAACGCCTATGTTGAGTTGAAATCCAGAGGAAATTAGAGTATTGATTCTCTGAACAACTGAGGAATTTGTTTGACCTGTTTAACTGATGAGGGCATTGAAATAGTTCCTAATAACTACAGCATTTTGTAAAGCAATAAATGAAAGCGAGAGGCTCATTGTGTGCTTTGTATTTACTCTTTTTCTGTGGAGCAATAAAATGAGATAAAGTTATATGGGTTTCCGTGGTGCAGTTTAGTCTTTTTCCTTTACAATACAATGTTCGATTCTAATGCTTTTGTTGCTGGTTTTGAATAATTTTATCCTTTGCAGGTTAGCTTAAGAGATCCCCTTCGTTCTGGTGTTGATGATCATGAACTTGGTGAAATAATTAGTGCAGCGGTATCCATCTTACTATCTTCTTATGATGCTATTAGTTGCAGACAGCTAATCATTGGGTGATAAATTTTTTAAAGCTATGTTTGGTTCCAATAAAATTTGGAGGAAAATGTGAGGAAAGTAAAAAGGAAAATTAAATTGTGAAGAGAGAAAAGAATCCTAATTTTATTATATTCACGGAAAAGCTTACCTCTACATTATATTGGACTTATATATATACACACTCCTTGGGTCCCTGTCTGATGAAAATAAAAGAAGCGCCTGTATCTGCCTCCCCTTAAATTTGGAGCATATCATCCTTATACGCGAGAACACATTACAAATATTTAATTCTAGGACCTCGAAGATTTAGTAAAGATATGCATTGGTTGATCATTTGAATTGATAAACTAATGTATGCATCGATGCGATTTTCTCTCTAATGAAGTGGCGTTAAAACTATATGGCTGAGATCATTTCATGGAAAATTTGGATTGGATGCAATGTGCAATGACTGGATTTATGTGAGATGAGACTTCTTGGTCATCATTTCAAATCTCAACTCACGGACCTCGACCATATGAGTTCACATGTTGCGGGGCCACTAACTTTCGATGCTCGGCTTATTATTAGATCGGCGGCTTACATGTTGTTTCTTACTCTTCTAGAATATTAGGTTACCACCAATGAAAACAAAGTACCTTGAAGTGGAATGTCTATCCGTGGGTGAGCCAGCCCAATTTGCATATGTGTAACCAATAACTTTAGGTGTATTATCTATTAAGTCTGACACACCTTGGCTTGGTGTGCGCGATATATCAAAGAATCTTGATTACAACATCAGTAAATATCACATGATGGTAGCAAATTGACTAACTACACTTACATGAAAAGTGTTTGGCGATAATGGTGAGGTAGTTCGGTTTACATGGTCGTCGATCCTCCCGAGGATCATAAAGACTCCCTACATCCACAGTGCAAGTTTGACATTAGGATCAGTAGAAGTGTCGATCGGTTTCACGATCCTAACTTATCTTAGGTTTCTTCCAAGATGTCTAAAGCATACTTAGTTGGGAAAGATCTACGCGGACATGGATTGAAATTTATCTCAATTACGAGAATCTTTTGAGTTCCGATCTAGTTTGATGGGTGAAAAAGTGTTGATTAGTTTGAATGCCGGTAGGATCACTTTATGTAATGATATCATCCATAAACAACCGGATAAATATCTACGCCTCGAAGGTTGTGATGATCTAAAAGCGATCGCGATGTTGTCTGAAGCATGCCGATTCTTGAACAATAGAGACTAAAGCGGCAAACCATGCTTTCGAGAGTTGTTTCAGCCATATAGAGAGCGGCGTCTTTGCACACTAAAGCCCGAGACTTCCCGAACAACAAAACCAAGTGGTTGCTCCCTACATATAAACTTCGCCGGCAGGGTCGCGAAGGAAGGCGTTTTTAATAATATAGCGTTGCTGGAATACACCGCGGTATGGAGAGAAGGAGACGGACATACGCAATCTTGGCAACCGGGGAGAATGTGTCACCATAATCAGAACCATAAACTTGAGTATATCCTTTGTGGCGGTTTTAAGGCGATCAACACCTGACATCAGGACAGCCATGCGTGTAAACCGCGACCACCTATTTGACTTACCAAATGGCAAAACAACGAATCGTGCGGTTGAGTGCATGCGACCATTTCATCTCCATTGCTTGTCGTGGCGGGATGGGAAGAGCTGATTGTGCTCTTAGGAAGAGAAAAGCAGAGGATATGAAAAATCACGGTAAGGGTGAAGATAATCGATGGTAACTCAAACAGTGTAAATGGGATGAGATTTTAGTAGATCGTTTACCTTTCAGAAGGCAATGGGCAAGTTATGTGGCCAGAGCGGCGGTGAGAAGATGAAGGGATAGGAAGTGATGGCAGGTACTCGGCGAAGGGAGAGGAACAGCGGCACGGTGACAGCGATGATAAGCACAGAAGTGGTCGAAGATACATCATCAAATTTAGGCGGGAGATGATGGAAGGGTAAGACTTCACTAACGGGAAGAGGGCTGGAGGAGGAGAAAGGAATGGAGTCATAGAAGAGTGGCGGCGGAAGTATCGATGAGTCGAGAGATAACAACGATAATACTTACGAGTTGGGGTAGCCTGAAGTGCGACCGTGGCCTTGAGCTTGTCTTGTCACAGGTGAGAATATGAACAAGCAAGTACAACCAAAGAACCACGAGGAGGAAGAAATAAAGTGGTTGGTCGGGGAAAAGAAGTGAATAAGGAATCACGATCTGTACTTAACATAGATGAGGCATTCGATTAATCAGAATAAGCGCAGTAAAAACGTTGTCCCAGCGAAAGACATGATATGAGGAAATCGGCTGTCTAAAATGGAATGACGATTCTTACGTTCGGCTACTATTTTGTGTAAGGAGTATGAAACCGCAGAAGGCGTGAAGGATCTATGTTAGGACATAAATGAAATAAAGGGTCATGAAAAATATTCCTGGCATTGTCACTCGTAACACCACGAATAGAAATATTGAACTAGGTTAGAATTTAATATAAAATTTGAAAATGAATATAGCTTCGGCTGATTTTCATTTAAAAACAACCAGAATACATCGAGAATAGTCATCGATAAGTGACGAAATAAATCCTACAGTGCTGACAGCGATCCAGGCAAAGGACCCCGAGCATCGGTGTGGACAAGTTCAAAAGGATATTTTGCCAGATTATTCCATATTTGTGAGACGAGACACGACCCTATGTTTCCAGTGACTGGGGACTCCACACAGAAATTGTGACAAAGTGGAAAAGCAGGTGACTGTCTTACGGAACTTAGAAGATTAGGGTTGAATGGTATGGATGAGGAAGACATCGGTGGAAATGCAAAGCTGCGAGGAGATGATTTCGAGGTGAGGTGATGAGGGCCTTGAGACTCACGTCAGATGCTGTCGTCTTCCCCATACTCCAGGTCTTACAAGGTCTAAGTTATCGAGGAAAAATAATGGAAGCGATTCGTCTGAGTGATTTGCGTGGAAATAAGATTAAAGGACACTCGGGAGTATAAAGGATAGAAGTGAGAAATTAGGAAGGGAAGGGATGTGCTGAGCCAATGCTGCAACTAACCCACGGTTTGAGAACCATTAATTTGAGGTAACAATAGGTAAAGTAGGGTAGTAGTAAGAGAGGAGAAAAGATCTTTATTCTTAGATATGTGATCGGAAGCACGAGTCTAGATCGGGGTCTAAGAGAATAATATGATGTGAGCAGAGGCGTGTACTCCGGTGCAGACAACCGCGAATCTGACGGAGAATTTCGCAGCTTTGTTGCTTGATGCGAAGATAGTCATCATACTCCTTTGTCGATTAGGAGAATACACGGATGTGGAGCTTGGGTCTGAGGGTGAGAATCGAATCGAGAAAATTTGAACCCACGTGGGCAATGTGGTGACCATCACGACTAATAACAACGATCACCGGTGTGGCCCGAGCTTGTGAGGTGCGGTGGGGCGTTATCCTCTTGATTCTGTTCTGTACTCACCAGAAAGTTAGTTTGAAACTAACCTGAAGGAATTTGAAGGGCTGTCGGATGGTAAAGTTTAGTGGAGGAGAGATACGGAGGAGCGGCAAACACATCATCGAGGATGGAAGCCCGATGGGTTGCCCGAGAATCGATATAGGACGGTTTCAAGATTCGAATGAGGCCGATCAGTGGACCGAACTTGTCAATAAGTTTATTGAGCCCTGACATCATATTGAAGCATCAATGTCAAGAACTCCTCCTTAAGAGGCAATCTGGCCAATATAATTAGATAAATCCATGTCCTGTTGTCGGATATTGACAATAGCAGAAACCACCTTATAAAGGCGTTGGATATCATTCGTGCCAGGCTTTTATACGATTCCAAAAACTTGAACATGTTTTGCAGTAAGCTCGAAGCGAAGCAAAATTTTGATCAGCCATTTTGCCATGTCTGACTCTGTAGTTGTCTCGTCTATTTTCTTCCATTGCACCTTGCTAAGCATTAGGTATAACATCTTCACATTAATAAGATGATCCTCCTTAACCTTGTCCTATGATTAAAGTTCCACAGGAAGGCGACTAGGAAAGATAATTACCATCTCTCGTCTGATTTTTGATGTGATAGTAGGAGATCCAAAGATAGTAGATGTAAAAATAGGATTTTTAGTTGCCATATCCACTTAACTGGAGATTGAATCATGTTTGGATTGAAGAGAGCTCTAATAGGAGGGCGAATCACGGCTGTGGAACTAGGGATGAAGAAAAGTGACCCAAGCTAGTGGAGGCGGCGTGGAGTCGTGGGACAGTGGAAAAAAAGGTGGATAAGGAGGGCTCGGGGTGGACCGTCGGAGGGATAAAGTAGCAAGACGGCGCTGGACGAGCCTGGATATGAAGTCTCGTTACTGGAAAGTGAGCCATGCGCCCACACGCGCACACATGCGTTGGAGCGTGGACGGCAAGCTGTTGGAGAGGAGCGGCACGTGGCGGCGCGTGGGGAGCTGTTTTCCAACAGGGTTTCCTCCGATGTGTAGATCAACCTCGTGCGCCTCGAAATCTGAGGTTTTCGGCGGAAGAAGAGCTGGCCGGAAAAGTCAGCGTGTGAGGAGATCCCAGACGGCGGAGGAGTTCCAGAAAAGAATAAAGTGATCGGTTGGCTCTGATCACCAAAAATAAATTAGGTTTTCTGGCTGGCTTTGATACCATGTGAAGAGAGAAAAGGGAGAGTCCCTAATTTTTATTATATTCACGGAAAAGCTTACCTCTACATTACATATTGGACTTGTATATACACACACTCATGGGTCCCACAATACAGTAAGAAAACAAAAGGAAAAGACTGTACAATATCTAACATAAATAATCGATTTAGAGTTAATAATTGTTTTTATATAATACTTCAAACTTATTTAAATTATTTTTAGATCTTCTATATCAAAATTAAATATTTTGAAATGCTTAAGTTTTTAGCTAATTTTAATTGTATCTCATTTTGTTTTTGATATTTCTTCATAATGAAATTAAAAATGAGAGGCAGAAGAAAAGGGGCAGAAGTGGGCGATTTAGAAGAGGCAGAAGAAAAGGGGTTTTTCTCTTGCTAGTCTTTGCCCTTTTTATGGAGAGGCAGAAGAGTTATGGAACATATTTTTATCCACTGTCAATGATTTAGTGCTTATGGACTGCCCTTCTTTCTGCTCATGGCAGTGGCTGGGTTTGTCCTCTTTTGGTGAAAGATTTGATCTTTGGTTGGGATCATCTCCCCTCAAGAAAAAAGGAATCTAGGTTGTGGCGGGCTGCTCCCCTTTGCTTGATGTGGGCGATTTGGAAGGAGAGGGATAGAATAATTTTTGAAGATGATTGTTTCTCCTTTGATAGACTAAAGTCTCTCTTTCTTAGGTCCCTTTGTTCTTAGGCTAGTTTGATTCTGGAGGTGGATTGTTATCTTGTAAGAAACCTTTTTTGTTGTCTTTAGCTTGTTGGTTGAACCGGTAGGTTTTGTTCGAGCCCTCTTTTGTTTAGGCGCTGGCTCCTTTGTATACATCCTGTATATGCTGGTTGGACTGTCTTTTTTTCTTTTTGAAACATTTGTTCTTCTTACCTATCCAAAAATAAATAAATAAAGTGAAATTTATTTCGTTGTTTTTCTTTTGGTTTCTTTCCATAGTACATTTTAGAACCAAACACATTACATAAACTTTTCTTATCCATGTTTCTTAGAATCAATATACACCATTATAGGCTATGGTTTGGTATGTTGGAGTTTTGTTGGTGCCCTAGATAGATTGGCTCCTCTGACCAAATGATGGACCACATAGCATTTGCTATAGGTGGCCAAGATCGTAGCCCGAAAAGTTACTTCAGCTTTCAAGTGTCCTTGTCTGGTCTTAGTCATATGTTTTTCATCTTTCTTGTTCTTGTTGGCTTCAGGTCAAGAGGAAGAAAGCTTCTCATGCTGGAATGTTTGACATTGCAAAGACAGCAAATAGACCCATGATACATATTGGTGGCTAAGGTTTGGTTCTTTCAAACTGGAAACTTGTCCTGCATCTATTAAATTAGATGTTTAAAGCCATATTCTTAAGGGCTGCCGCCTTCTTTCCCCCCTTAACAAAGTCCATTCCTACTCAAACATTTTAAGACCATGAATATCTGTATTTACATTTTAGAGAACTCCAGGTTTGATGAATGCATTAGTGAATCCCAATATACATGGTTTTACCAGAACCCTGTATGTTATGGTCATTCCTAACTTCTATGGCCTAGAACAACTTCCATCACATCTGAATTTTTTTTCAGGGAAAATGTTTTTGATGATTAACTCTCATTGGTCTTCGTTTCCAGATTAGATGGACTGATGGAGTGGTTTTGCCCGCGCTGAATTACATAGAGGAAATGCATCTCTCTCTCTATCTATCTCATATTCAGTTGAACTCTGCTACATAAAGGATGAAAGATACTCCGGCGCGTTATCAATCCTTCATTTGTGATTTTTAGAGATTGAAAGTGCTTGATATGCAGAGAGGTGTTGACCAATAAGTTTGTTTATACAAGAAGTCTTATGTATGTTGTATCCTTAAGAAGGTTATGATCAATTTCTTGAGTTTTAGACAGAAATAATTCGTTTTAAAAAAAAAAATTATTAAATTAGTTTGGAAGCAAAAAATATTTTCAGTAATCACGTATCTAGCTGTCATGGCTTCAAATTCTGGGTATCTTATCCATGATACTTGGTAATGGGAAGGAAATGCCCCTGTCATGGACAGATGCAATGGGATTTAAAACAAAGGAAAATGCCGCTGTCCATGACAGCGGCAATTGGACCTTTAAAGTTCGCTTGTTAGGGTTTGTTCTCCTCCCCTCTGCTCCTCTCCGGTTCTCCTCCCCTCTGCTCCTTTGCTCCTCTCCGGTTTGTTCGAATCTCCTCCCCTTTGCTTCTCTCCGGTGTTGAAGACTTTAGTGGTATGCTTTCCTCTTTTTGCTCATTCTTTTTTCATTTATTAATTTGTTGGATGTATATTTTATTTACTCAACGTTTTTGTGCCCTAAATGGGAAGTATTTGCATTTGATTTAAACCCTTTTCTTAGATTTCCTACTCAATTTGATAATTTTTTATCGTCTTTGATTTCTTTCCTTTTTCGTTTGCATTGGTGGAGTGATGTTAGCCTTGTAGTTCTACTGAGTGGAGGTTCTTCCTCCGTGCAGTTTGGGTCTTATCAATGATGATTGTAGCATCAATACTAATATGGAAATATGAAGGTTTCAACAAAAAAAATCCAGGGGAAGAGAAAATCAGACAGAAACAGCAGGGTTTTTGTATGAGGATGAAACTTGGAGGACATGTCTGAAAAAATCCATCATGCTTGGCTTCCCTTTGCTTATCCAGTGGTGCTTTTCTTGCATATTTTCATTTGCTCATTGCCAACATTGTGATTGATGGAGTGGTATATTTACTGCATAAAATTGGCCAGATTGCTGTGTACCCCAGTATTACAGAACTCTGTGTCTAGAGACTACCTAGCTCTAGATTATTAGTTGCTGACAATTTTTTTGCTTTTGCCTATTATAGACAGAAGAACAAACAACTTGGGCTGGGCATGCTAGGGTTTGTTTGTGCTAGTTTTAGAATGAAAACTAGCACTCATTTTCCTTCTGCATGCTCTGATGTGGCTTTAACCTATCCGTGTGTATGCACCATGTTGTGCAGTTTAAGCCTTAGAGGAACACAACATGCACCAGGTGTGTTGTGTGTATGTTGAATCCTTTCTTTTGATCTTTTGTCAAATCATACTTGTTAATACAACACCCCCAATCCCCTAATCCCCTAATCCCCTCAACCCTAACCCTTCCCCATCTGTATCATGAGTTATCACAATCTATTTGAACCTTCAAAAGTGCAGAATGCTCTCTGCTTGCATTTAGTTCTTGCTGCTGTCAGCTTAATCCCAACAAAAAGAGTGGTCTATAGCTCTATGTTATATAGTATTCTGTCAAGACTTGCTGTGTTATGGTAATTTAACTATGAAATGCTGCTACTGGCACAACAGGGATAGATTTAGTAGTGATGTTTCTAAAATTGGTCTAAAAAAATCCTGTGGTATGCAAGATTGCTTTGGCCACTAAGAACTGAACCCGTTTTAGTTTAGAGTTCTCCTTTTGAAAAACCCACATAAAGAAAGCAGTTTTGCTGTTAATTTCATTTTTTTTTATTTCATCCAAACATGATGCTCATGATTTGTCCCCCATGGGCTGAACAAGCGGCATGGATAATAAGCTCATTCTGGGATCTGCAGCATTCATTACCGTGCTGCACATGTGACAATGAGGTTTGCTAGAGTTCATTTTTCATATGGAAAATATATTCCATGCATTTCCACTTTGTTTCTGATCAAAGCCTCATGTTTGGGTGAGCTCATATATTTGATTAGGGACAATTGGCCCCAGACACATAGACAAGAACCTGAACCAACCTTGATTTTTATGGGTTTGGGGTCATATTCGTGTTGACTCGTGTAACACGTTTAATAAACCTTAAAACCCTAAAATCTTAAAACCTTAAAACCCCAAATCCTAAAACCCTAAAACCTCAAACCCTAAAACCCTAAAACCTTAAAACCCTAAAACCCCAAGCCCTAAAACCTTAAGCCTGAACCTTAAAACCCCCAGGCCCCTCAAACCCTCAAACCCTAAAACCTCAAATCACAAACACAAGCTAAACCTAAACCTAAAACCCCAAACCCCTAAAACCTTAAAACCCCCAAACCCCCAAACCCTAAAACCCTAACCCTAATACCTTAAACCATAACCCCTAAAAACCTAAAACCCAAAAACCCTAAACCTAAATTTGAAATTGAGGATAATTTAAAATGTCATATTTTTTATTTTTAGAAGCTGATTGTTTTTTTTTATGATACAGTTGATGCGATAAGGATAATGACCTCTCATATTATTTAATTCATTTGGAATTATTTTGTACAGGTCAATTATGTTTATTTCAACTATTCTCGTGATATGTTATTACAATGGAAAAATATTGAAGACTGAAACAAATGTTAAATATGGGGGAGCAAAGCTGTTATTGTGCCTTTGGATGTACCGGTTGAGTGCACGTTTGAACAATTGACTGATAGGATATACTCAAGGACAACCATTAACAAACAAAGATTCAAATTATTCCTCAATTGTAAGTATCCCCTAAAAAGTGGAAATAAGTTCCAACATTTTCAAATATGGGATGATATTAGTGTGTACCGAATGTTTAGACATAGTTAACACAACTAGCATTGAAGTAGTTGTATATTGAAGTTGTTCGAGTCAAGCCACAAGTGAATCAATCTGTGGGTGGTCATATGTATTATTGGTTCACGACAATTATAATGTTGCAGAATTTGACTATGGTTGTGGGCCTTGTAGGAGTATATGGAGATGATGAAGACTGCGCTTATGAAGAAGCTAATGATGAATCTGCTGAAGATGTTAATGATGAAGCTAATGGAGACTTAAATGTTCAAGCTGTTGGACATGTATCATCATTCCGTACTTTGAACCAATTTTTGGAGAATAAGCAAGGGATATATGTCTCTAGCATGCACCATGCGTGTGATGTATCAAAATATGGAATCTTTGAGACATTAGATGAGTCATCCACATTCATTATAAACTACCTTTAGCCTTGATTTAGAACATGTTGAAAACATAGGTAACTATTTCAAGTGCGTGGACTCCATGGGTGCAACATAGTACCGGTTATTCGAGTGGAGAATTTGTAGTTGACCAAGTTTTTAATTCTAAATCTGACTTGCAAGAAGCTGTAAAGATTTACTCAATTAAAGCACATTAAGAGTTTGTCTTTGTTGCATCCTCAAAAAAATTGCTTGTTTTAAGATGTAAGAAGGCCGAAGAATGTCAATGTCTATGGAAGCTTAGGTGCCATGGTTGTAAAACTCCCTACTATTATCACTCATCTAAAACTCTACTCATGTCAATAATTGCTTAAACCGGGACCATCATCAATTGGACTCAAATGTGGTTGCTGCTCATATAAAGGCAATAATTAAGGCACAATTCACATTGACTACGACTGTTATTCAAACAAGTGTGATGGAGAAATGAGGATCTGAAATATCATATAAAAAGGCGTTGGATGGAAAGCATAAAGCACTTAGACAGTTATTTGGTGACTTTTCTCAGTCATATACGATTCTTGCGCGTTTGTTAAGTCGTAGACGAGCAAATGCTTTGGATGTGTTGTAATTTGGAAAACATGTGACATTAATATGCCAAACACTAAGATATTCTAACGCGTTTTCTGGTCATTCAAGACATCTATTGAAGGGTTCGAACATTGTCGTCTCGTAATGAGTATTGATGGTACACATTTGTATGGGAAGTATAAAGCCACTTTATTGATTGCTATGGGGTGTGACGGAAATAATCAGTTGTTTCCATTAACATTTGCTATTACAGAAGGCGATAATATTGATAGTTGGGGATGGTTCTTGGCATGTATCAGAAATAGAATAACTTAGTGGGCGGTTGTGTTATATCGAGCAAACATCGTATTATGGCAGCAATGACCGGATCCCCATCATGGTTGGGCTGCACCATATGCCTATTATAGGATTTGCATGTGTCATCTTGCAATCAATTTTATGACCCGGTTCAAAGATAAACTCTTGAAGAATTTGGTATGCAAGCAGCTTTAGCGAGTACAAAACACAAATTCAATAAGCATATGACTATAATTGAAATTAATTTTGAAACACAACAATGGTTAGAGGCAATCCCTTTTCAATTATGGGCTCTTTCACATGATGGATGTTGAAGATATGGGATAATGTGACCAACATGTCGGAGGTATTTAGCAGGTATTCTTAAAGAGCTCGTAACTTACTAATGCTTTGCACATTAGTACAATTAACTCTTCATATATGATTATTTTGTTGTAAGAAGGGAACTAGGTGCTAATAGATTGACATTTGATGAGCAGTTTACTCCATATATTGATGCTCAGATTCAGGGTCGTGTTGTTAAGGCTGGTTTGATGGAAATTGTTCTTTACGATCACGTACAGGGCCGATTTCATGTCAAGTCAAGAAAATGTCGAACGCATCGCCTCAACTTACATGACAAAAATTGCACATGTGGAAAGACACTGATATATGGATTTCCATGTAGCCATATCATAGCAGCATGTTAGCATCGATGTGTTGATTTTGGTTTTTGTTGCAAGAGAATTACTACCTTCTGTGGTCGTACTATGATACATGAGCAAACTTGTTTCATCCAATATTCAATGAAGATGAGTGATCTATTTATGATGGTCCTACGATTATACCACCCGAGTCAATGAAACGCATAGGCAGTGGACGTCCTAAATCAACCCGGTTGCATAATGAAATGGACGTTTGGGAGAGGAAAACAACACATGTGGGTTGTGCAAACAACTGGGTCACAATCGACGGTCTTGTAAGAATAGAAATCAAGTTCAGTAAATGTCTTTGTATGAATGTACGAATGTAGTTCCGTTGTATAACACTTATGTATGAATGTGTATTTCTTGGATTATGAAATTGTAGTGTACCCTATTTAAGTAAATGAGACATTGGTCATGTATGTGTCTATTTTAATTTATTGTCGTTGTAATTAGTACTTGCTTTAATTATGTTGATACAGTCTCTCCAATGTGTTTTATTAATATTTATACTACCTTTCAGACATCCAGGTTTTAGATATGGCGTTCAGAGGGCTTCATGATGCAAATCCATTGGATCCATTTGTCTTGGTATTACCAAGACGGACATGGAATCCCCGCAGTGAATCTGAGCTTGGTATGTATTTGTACTTATCAATTATTATTTCAGGTTTTTATGTAATTTATATATAATCAATTATATACTTGGTTTCTTCATGCCTTATAGTTCTAGGAAATTACTCCACCCTCGCTAGCAGTTGAAAGCCTTCATCAGTATGTGGAGGATGGATTCATGTATTAGTCCATATGTGATCCGTGCAGGATTCTATGGTATATACCGCTTAGGCTTCATCATGATTGATTGGCTATTTATCACTTGTCTCGTCCAGAGATGGCGGCTCGAGACACACACGTTTCATGTGCCCGTCGGAGAGATGACGATCACATTACAGAATGTTGCTATCATCCTTGGCCTCCGTATCGACGAACCAATAGTCACTAGGACATGTGTGCTCGATGTGGCGGAGTTGTGCGGGGAGCTGCTCGGTGTCATCCCACCCGCTGATGCTCTCAGAGGATCCGCTATCTCCATCCGGTGGTTATGTGACCAGTTATCCACCCCAACACTTGATGCAGATGAGGTCGCTTTAGAGCAGAGTGCGCATGGTTTCATCTTAGCGTTGATGGGATCCTTCTTGTTTGCGGACAAGAAGGGAGTGCACGTTCATCTGTGCATTCTCCCACTACTATGAGATTTGACACATACTACGACTTATAGTTAGGGTGGTGCAGTACTAGCACATACATATCGCGTTATCTTAGAACCGGCTTGGATCGTAGATGCAGTATTAGCGATTGTATTACACTAATACAAATATGTAAATTTTTTTTTTATCACATACAAATTCATATACACAACACATCATTAGGTTGCTTATTTTCTGTTTATTTTATATTTAGCTATGGTCTTAGGAGAGACTTCACGTGGGCGACCCGATTTTAGGCGATCAACAACATATTCAGCACTAGCAGTCCCTCATGCCTTACATGATGATGATGCCGATGTCGTCGATGGAGACCTAGTTGAGGCCCTTGACGATGGATTACCAATTGAGCCTGTCGTTGAGCTAGAGCCAGAGCTAGCTCTTCCATTGGGGTGTAGGTGGAGAGTACCTTTAACACGGGTGCATAACCCATCCGATGTACTCCTCCTATATCGAGATCAGTTGGATGCACAAACTCTTGATCAGGTAATGATATATGTAAAAGTATATGGTTTATAGTAATATTTGTTATATGACATGTTTTGGCGTCGAATGTAAATGTGTAGGTCTTATAGCGGCCATACGTTGGAGTTGGTTGACTAAGCTTCCCGGATATCTGCCCAGGCGTAGGAGATCGCGAAAGCGACGATGTCAAGCTTATATGTTTGCCTAAGGCGTTGGTGACATCGTCGGAGCGAGTCTTGCGCCCGGTTGGGCTATAAGCGGGAGATACCTGTCTTACTCTTATGAGCAACAACTATGGTGGTGCACGTGAGCGACTGCGAGAGAGGGTTGGGCGATATATCATCTCCATACATTTGCCTTATGGGATCTGTGAAGCGAGTAGAATCAATCACTACACCCCCCTATGGTGGGTATGATGGACTTCCATGATCCATATATGCAGTGGTATCGTCGTATTACACGACGTTTTATGACACCACCATTGCATAGGGATGATATGAGGTTCCATACTATAGCCGGTACTACTAAGCTTTTGGTAAGTTAGAGTCTTGTGTTTCTAAAGTGTTTTCCAAATTTGAATCAATAGATTATATATTTATAATTCTTTGGTTGGTTCATTCAGATCTCTACCATGGCTAACATAGATAGTCGCTCGCGCTATGCTACCATCGGTTTGGTGTACGACTTACATCATATTGCTAGATCAGTGTTACATCGGATCGGAGAAGAGCATCGCATTGCTGGCTACGATCAAGAGGCATCTACATCACATAGTTACATCATTTGAGACCTCCAGTGTCATCACTTTGATACGTGTCGCATTTATTAAGGTAGAGGAGGAAGGGAGAGTTGATCGGCGAGGTCGTGGTTTAGATGGTGGGCGAGGTCATGGTCGAGATGGTGAGGGCGATCGTGACACCTGGCGACGCATTACCTAGCCCGATACCCCTCCTCATGCCCCACACCCGTCACGGATTTTATACCCTGTGACACATCGCCTTCCATACCCCAGGACACTCCACATCTTTATCATATCAGGTTAACCTTTGAGCCAGCCTCCATAGCGTGGATATCACATTCTCATCCCACCCCTTTATGTCCCACACATCACCTCCCGCCCGGGTGACACCATCCTTGACCTTGTATCACAGTTGGGTCCACTTCTAGCTAGGCGACCTCGTGCTCCACGTATATGTCGAGTACTTCATGCACTAGCTCCCTCGGCTCCATCAGCTCCCTCGGCTCCATCAGCTCCATCAGTTCCATCAGCTCTGTCAGCTCCGTTTAAGATTGCATGAGACCCTATAGATCCATAAGCCGTGTATTCTAGGCGCCGTCCTAAGAGAAACATAAATACGCCATCTCGTGGGACTCATTGATATATGTTGATATTTGTATACAATGTTTTTATTTTTATATGATTTGGTTTATGCATGGAGGTCTTAATCGGCTAGTGTTCCTCGGTTAGTGTGGTTGTCTGTTATGATTATTTGATAATTAGAAAATTTGGGTGTCTTTGTAGTCTTAAGTTTATGATGTTTGTGTTTTTATTTCTTTTTTGTATAGGTCTTGGGGCACTATTGTATACATCCCTAAACTGTTTGGGTTGCTTTCTATCCCACTGTTTCGTTGAGCTCATTTGCTTATCAAAAAAAAAAAAAAAAAAATCAAATAGCCAATTGCAATGACACCATTTTAGACACATATTTATCTTTTTGTTTTAGCAAATGCATAATGTCTTCTTTAGGTTTTTTTTTTTTTTTTACCTTCCAAATTCAATTTGGGTTGGGTTTGGGTCAAAGTTTAAACAATTCAAATATAATCCAATATAATATAATATGATAGTTATAATTTCTGTGATTGGAATAGCATTTATTTCATTTTTTATATTTGTAAATTTAAAAACAAATATCAATTTGTAATAATATCATATACTTTTTATTTTTACATAAAAATGTATAAATTTTATATCACTTTTTTTATTGTTATTTAATTTCTGGTTTACTTTGTGTTCAGGATTTAATTTAAAATTTTCAAAAATATTTTAGATGAATTTTGATGTTATAACTTACAACCATGTGAATCCAAAATCAACATAATTTAAACTGCATTTAGTATGATTTTGAAAATGTTTTTACTTTTTAGTGTTTTTAATATGTAAACAAACAATTCTTTTTCAATGTTAGAAGATTAAAAGCACTTCATAAAAAATACTAATAAGAACAATTCTTTTTGAGAGGATAATGATTTTATTCAATTAGCAATACATTTGATATAAATATTGAATCAAAATTCTTCAAAGGCACAGAGAATGATCATAAATTTAGGTTAATAAATATGATGGATCATTTCATGTACATAAATTTGATAATTATATGATGGCTAGAATATATATATAACTTGATTCTACTTGAATATTGTCTGTAGTTGACAGTGTTACGTGCTTAATTGAATTTGTTTTGTCATTAAAACACTACGCATAAGAAGAGATGCAATAAGGCAATTAGGCCGATATGTTGTCTTGAATAAATCTGAGCCACACACCATAAAGATGACTGACAAAAAAAAAAAAAGTCTATATTTTTATGGAATAACTATTTTATTAAAAAAGAAAATGATAGAAAGAGATATAAAATGGATGATTTCGGGCTAATAATAGAAAAAAGAATCACCATTTCTTACTTAAATAAAATGGGGTAGAAAAAATAAGATGGGATAAAGGGAGAGGCAGCTAAACTATTAAAGACACTCTTAATCTAATCAATTTAATATTTTTAAAATATTGGATTGAATTTACAAATGCATTTGGTGATGATTTCTTGAAGTGATGTCGTATTTCTGATATTTGAAATTTTTTATTTTTTCAATTATTGAAAACAATAAAAACATAATTGAGGGATGACTCCATCGGTCGGTGAAGTTTGCTTCTTAATCATCATTAGTTTAAATACCCTTAATATCATCAGGAGATTAATTTTAGGACCAATAAAATTAGTAGAGATGGTGGCAAACATGCCAAACACCAAAGTCATAAAAAAATAAAAAATAAAAATAATAATAACACTTTCTTTAAAACTATTAACTAACGGACTCTAAATTAAGTTCCTGGTATGAAAGACGTTTAGATTTATATTTCCATATTATTTAGTTCTTAATTTGGATAGAAGCTTGCGTTTGTTTTTTTAAATATCTGAATATAATTTTTTGAGAACTATCTTTTGAATAGTACTTGTAGTATTAAATATTAAGTTGTTTGTTTTAACATTATGTGTAATATTCGGGTTCTAATCACATACATCCTTAATGAGATGAGTTGTTTAATTGTAATGTGGATTTTTAGCAGGTTCGAATTTTTCTCAAATCAAGATGGGTTCCAGTATTATTCTATCTAGCCCCCACCCGATTATATTTAATTTTTTTTTTATTTTATTTTATACTTTAATATAAATAATAGTAATAATTATAATGTTTTTTAATAAATAATTTATAAAAATTCATAATATTTTTATTTTTTTATGAAATATATTAAATTTAATATAATAAAAATAAAAAATAAAAATATATCCCTACTAAGTGTTATTAGTTTTTTTTTTCTTTTTTTTTAATTTGAACAATAAATCATGAAAAGTTGAAAAACCAGACAAGTGAATAGTAAAAGCTGAAACATGCTGTGATTATTAAGTGGTATCTGGTATGGGGCTAGAGTATGGGGGGTAGGGAAGATGCCTGTTCCACGTCCCACTCAATCAGAGCCAACAGATTAAGGTGATGTTTGTTTTTTTTATTTAATGATAAATATAACTTTTTTTGAGCTTAATACTGAATAATACTTAATAGCATTAAATATTAATTTGTTTGTTTTTTAACATTAGGTAGTGAGTAGGGATATGTGAGGCGGATTATTTGGGTTACCGTCATTGCTCTTAATGACACAGGTTTAATTTAATTTTAATCGGGTTTTTAACTAGTTTGAGTTTATTTTCTCAAATCCGAGATGGGTTCAGGTATTGTTACTCTCTGTAAAACCCAAGAAAATTAGAAATTTTCAAAAATAGCAAAATATTAATAAAAATAATAAATTGTCATAAGAGGTTCGGAAAGCTTCAAATTCTCTAGATCTCGGATGATGAAATGGAATTGCAGATTAAATTCGTCTTGCGATATCTAGTGACCTAAGAAGTTTCGTCGGATTAAGGACAAGCGGAAATTCCGATTTTGCAGGTGATAAAGTTCTGCACGTGGCTCGGGATGAGATTTTCTGAAAATCTGGATTTGAAATGGCTTAGGCTAAGTTCATTTTAAAATAAAATAAAGGCGAAAGAAATAAGTAAATTTCGGAGCGGCTTGTGAGCGCAGATGAAATGATATGAATAAGCTATTATCAAAATAATAATAATAAACCCATGATTATATTTTAAATTTTTTTTTATTTTATTTTTATACTTTAATATAAATAATAATAATTATTATAATGTTTTTAATAAATAATTTATAAAAAATTCATAATATTTTTATTTTATAAAAAATATTAATTTTAATAATAAAAATAAAAAAGCAAATATAAAAAATTAAAATTAAAAAATAAAAACAAAAATAAAATGTAAGCGGGGGTGGTGGGAATTTTCCCATCTCCGCCCCGTCTTGTTTAATTTTTTAAATGAGGCAAGTTTGGGAATTGAAAAAAATAAACGAATCGGGTTGGGATGGGATACTTATAGTCCCAAACCCTCAGTTAATAAATCACAATAGTGTATATTGCTAGTTCTTCTTCTTGTTGAAGCATTGATTTAGTTTTTTTTTATTTTGTGGAAAATGACTTTTACGATTGAAAAGCGAATATTTTCTCTTTTCTATTCGAACTTTTAAAATTTGTGATAAGTTATGAAAATTTAAAAAAAAAAAACAACTTAATGCTGAAAACTATTTAGCTTCAACATTAAGTCAAAAAACAAACGCCACCTAACTGTCACCCTGAATCTAATCAAACTAGTTTAGCTGTGGACGTGTCTATTTTAAAACCACAGATTTAACGGTCACATTTCCCTCGCTTTTAACATGCCCAATAGCCACTGATATGGTTAACGACATTTGAAGATTTTAATGGCAATTACCGTTATTATGATTAGCAACTTTTGACATATTTATGAATCCAATTGCCGCTATTTATGTGATTAGGTAATTTACTTTGATAATTATTTTGATATCCAAACTAATTTAACCATTTTCAAACATATTATTTCTTCCTAAAACTCCAATTTCTTTGCATATACAGTGAAAGAATGTCAAAACAAATTGCTTCCTTTCTCTGAGATTCTGTTTGGATAATCTATTCTTTGTTTGGAAATAAATAAAATAGATTGAGATTTGTGGTTTATTCTCTATTATATTGATTGTCATCATAATATGGTGCACTGTTTGTTAAATGACTAACTCTCGTAAAAATTTAAGTTTGTAGGATTTGAGTTTAATATGAATATAAATGATGCTTCGTGACACCCTCCTTCATGTGGAGAGTCAGAGTCAGTTGTGGATTTTCAAATCGATAAATAAGGATCAAATATTCAAATTTACAAGAAAAGGGTTCGAACTCATGATCTTGCCAAATCAAATTCCGATACCATATTAAATGACCAACTTTCTTAAAAGTTCGAACTTAAATACGATGATGCTTCTTAACACTCTTATCCATGTTAATTAAAATTGAACAGCAAAAGCCTATGGAGTCCTGTCATCGAATCATCATGAGATTTTCAAAAAGCCTTGGGGTCCAGTCATTGAATCATCATCAGATTTTAAAGAATACGATGGTTAAGATGTTGGAATGCCATAAAATTCAGTGGAGTTTAAAGGGTCAAAATTCTGTACTGAATTAGACAGCTTGATCATCTTAGGACTTGTTAGGTTTGATGGCCTTATTCTTTTTCGGACTCTTCTGCAATTCGTGAGTCTTATGTAACAAATTATGACAACAAGGGTCAGCCTAAGTTCTCATGAACAGTACCCTTTTCATAGAGATGATTAAGGGCCATTTTTAATTCAAGAAAGAAGCAGTTTGATTTGTCAGTGGTTCCTTTGGATGCAGCTCATGAGACCATCATTTGCCTTGGCCAGTTTTTCCCTCTTATTATTTATTTATTTATTTATTTTCCCAAATATGTATTTACTTTTGCTGTTGATAGGGAAGGATCATCCTCGAACATCAGCAGAGATATTTCTTCATTTTTAATGTGGAAGGTAAAGACTCAAGCCAATAGTAATAGCTCACCTATTTCAATGGTTGGTTTTTATGTTGACACTTATCTTACCATATCTTAAAATAACACAGATGAAAGTCAACAAGCTTTGATGTGTGGTAGCATTTCTTATGCAGGGAAGGTGAGAATGTGAACATGCTTCATTAACACATGCAGAGCCAAATTCAACAGAATGGCGTTCTATTCACATGGAGATGTCAGCTTTCCTGTCTTCTTCCTTACTTACAGCTATGCTGTTTGTTCAGAGAACCTCCATTTGTCCTTCCAAATCCCACTTATTGGCCTAATTTTTTATTCACTTTATGCCTTACTTTACTTAGAAAATGTTTTCTCTTTGTTTCCTTTCCTCACTATTCTTCTTTGAGTCATCAATATAAAAAACTGGTAGGGCGAAAGGAATAGAAAGGAAAACTGGGCAGAGCTTGATTAAATTGGCTTGGGGTTAATTGTTTTTGTAGAAATGATAATAATAGTAATAATACAATAGTTTGAGCAAATTGGACAAGTTATAAAAAGGGTTTGAGTTCCAGGTAATCACCAGAGACATTGAACCTACAGCTAATTAAAAAAACTAATCAATGGGCCAAAATGACAAATTTAATTAGTTTTCAATTGTTGTTCTGTGGGGAATGATGCAGATCGATTATCATTATTTTAATTAGCAACTGTTTTACCAGATATTAATGAAATTTGCAATTTGCAGAGGTAGGTTTGAGGGATCAATCACTTTGATGGACGCTTATGTTTTCCTGGTGAATTTGGTGCAGATTTGAACTTGCAACTTGAAAATAAAAAATGGCTTTTTGAGTGCTGACTTTAGGGGTTAAAAAGTCATTGTTCATACCTAGCTCCCCACAAAATAGGATTATCTTCTCTTCTCTATAATATGGAAAATGTGTCTGAGAAAACACAAAATAGGAGGATTATCTTCTCTATAATGTGTGTGAGAAAAGTGCCTTAAACTTAATCTGAAAGAGTTAACACTCTTATTAGAATATGCAACCAAACTCTCATTAGAATATGAACGCATGCTAATTTAGAGTAAACTCCAAACCTAATGTCTTTTGTGAGAGAGTCAAGGGCAGGAAAGAAACATCCGCCTTAGTCATCCCATTTTTTGGAAAAAGAAAAAAAGGGCCATGACTGTTGATGACAGAACAGGTTCGGCACTAAGATAGTTTAAGACCACCAATATTAATTGGAAGAAATTATAAACTGATAATGGGCAGGCATGTTAAGCTTAGTATCTATTTAATTCTATCACTCTAAATACTAAATTTAATTGTCGAACAATTAAACAAAGTGTAAGACCTTTCATCGTTGTCTTTCTTGTGAGTTTGTTGAGTTGGGCATTTACCGTATCTCATCGGAGTTTGATCATTTTATATGAAAATTATTGAGTATTGGCATCTAATAGGGATAGAGGGTAAACCTTTTTTTGACATTTGCTGTTACCATTATTTGGGTGATCTATCCTGGGCTTAAACATGGTATTATTGCAGCATAACTGTTGATGGTATAGTTTATTTTCACCATTCAGATGTTTTGAGGAATGGAAATACAAGCAACATATATCACCAATCAATGCGGAGAGTTTTGTATATAAGGCTCTAAATAATATCCATATATTGGATCCGAATTAAGTATTTGAGTCCATATGGACTAGAAGATTACCAATGAAATTGGAAGCAGAAAAGAATATTGTCATACTAAAGCAGCGATTTACAGAACAGAAGCGTGCATCAATCCTATGCAAATTCAATTGCTCAGTGTATGGAAGAAAAGAAATTGACTGTAACTGTGATAATATTTCACACATCTCTTTACATCAAAGAAAGTAAGCATCATAAAAAGAGGCAAAGAAAAATCCAATCCTTCAATCTACAGCTAAACAAATGGCATCTCTTGGAACACATCCATCTAAGAAGTTCATAAGGAAGTAGGGGATATTGGCATAGCTCTTGCATGAAACCATGCAAATCAGCAAACCCACCAAAGAAACCATTTGAATTCTCACCTCCCCCCCACACCTCTTCTTGCTCCTGCTTAACTCTCTCCCCATTTTTCAAGCATGGAAACTCCTCGGAACGATTTTGATGTTATCAGATTGGTTGGATCAATGTCTTCAGTCCTTTCCTTTGGATGCTTCTTTTCTTTTTACTCCTTTTACAATCTGCTGCAGGCTTTCCAGTGAGCTTCTGGACAAGGTCGCGGAAATTAGCAGCATCTGTCTGTATGATTTCTGGTGCAAATATGTGAATTATGCGGATCTTTGGCTTGAATTTTGATATTTCGTGAATCTTTGACGTGGTAGTCTGGGCCGAGAGTTGGGGGCTGAGATTGGAGGACAAGAGTGTGCCTTCATCTCCTTTTCGAAGCACTCTGAGAGAGAAAGTAGTTGGCTTTATCTGAGAAGATAGGAAGGTAGGTCTACTTAAATAGAGGAAAGTCATAAATGATCAGCTGGTTGATGAGAGAACAACATTGCAAATTTGAATATAAAAAACAAACTGTGCCTTTTTGGAGGCCAGTAAGTCTACCAAAGTCAATGGAGCATTAGAACTTCCCACAAATAGGCAGTGGGGATCATCTTTCCAAGTTAAGCTACGTTTGACCTATACACGCTCCGTCTCGGACTTTGGTTATATATTGACCAAAACTTGCAAATAATACACATGCTCATTGATTATCTTAATATCATTCATATGTAGTAGTTGGAATAAATGAATATTGTGTAAGGATAATCCATTGCTTATCAGGTTTGAGGTCATGAATATCCCCTCAGCACAAACAGAACAGAAACAAAAATATACCATATATAATTGAAGTTCAACCCTTCATACCTCTAAGATGTTTACAAGGAGGCCTATGCATTTACCTCATGACATTTTTTTTATGTACAAGCAGGAAGATTTATGATACACATAGCTAGTTGATGCCAACTTAAAAAACCAGATTGCTGATCCATTGTTTGTCATCTTAATTACCAGCAACTTGGAAGTTGACCACTATTCCCCATTTTTTTTAAGGTTCAAAGTCATTTGCTTAATCCATTCATTTCTCCCTGTTAAAGATTGACTAAACTATTAATATCCCCAACTTGCACGCGATGCTTAATTTGCGGGTAATACGACTCTGGGAAAGGGCAAGAACTGACCGCTAAGATCATGTAGCTTGTTGGACATACACCCATCCATTTGAATCCTTATCTTGGTCAACCTGATGGAAGGGGTAGGAAGGGAAAGAGCCATATATGTACCATCTTAGAAAGAATTCCACAAAAAATTATCAACTACCGACAAGTTGCTGAGGACTATATTCAAATTCTCAGTGAATATGTAGAATTTCATGAATCAAGCACAAAGTGAAGGTTCTTTGTTATCACAATGGAATTTATACAAAAACCAGTGGAAAGGGAGAGGGTACTAATTACCAAAGATTGTGGCTGGTTCCATTTAACATAATAGACAACAATACGTTCTAGTTCAATTATGAAACCTCCATGTTAAATCTGTTACAGTATCTTGAAAGCTCATTTGCTTACGTATCCGCCAAGTTATCAGTTGATTTTTAAAGTTAGGAAGTTGACTAAATTTCTTTTTGAACCGCCTTTTTATTGCACATCTGCATAAAAAATAATCAAAGATAAGATGACAAATAAAAAACTAAGTCAATCTGTGGAAGCCATTGCTGAATTCAAAACTTCACAATTCAACCACTCTTTGTTGTACGGACAGGCAGCTTCATATCAATACTGATCGAAATGTGCTCTTCCTAGATCTAAGTCTTGATTCACATTAAATAATTCTTGATTGATTTAGCCTACCCACTGATGCTGACAAGCTGATGCTCACGCGCTTTCGTAATATCAATAAACCAGTTGATGAAAATAATTGCCAAGAGGAAAACAAATGTCATTGTATCAAATTGTTGGGTTGTAACACCGGCTTGTTGACCTTAATTTAGTACAAAAAACTAAAGCTATTCAAGTCAATGACAGGAAAATATCATTAACTATTTTCAATTTTGAAATTATATTGAAAAGAAGGTAGGGTTATTTTAATAATTTTCAGTGCAGGGTGCTATGAAAATCCCAGTTTGGAGGAAACTTCGTTGTATGGGCAATAGTATCTGTTCCCATATTGATTATGTTAAGGACTAGTTTCTTAATCTATTTAGGAATTTTTTCCTTTTTTTCTTTAGTTTCCTAATTAGTCTCTAACTTTGTTTTCATTATTTGTTCTAACACTTAGACTATAAATATGTATGTTGCTTCACTTTGTTAATTAATGAAAATCATAAGAGTTATTTTTCTCTTCACATGGTATTAGAGCCATTGAAGATTAGGGTTAGGTTTTAGTCGTGTAATTGATTCCAACAACCCATCTAATGGTTGTATGTTATTCCGACCGCATCAACTCCATCACATAACATCCTGGAGGCTTGAGTCGCATGAAGTCTCCTCCGTCAGTCTGGAAAAATTTCCGACGCTGACTTTAAAGGGGACCTCAACTCCGATATAGTGACTACTCCATTAGGATCGTGCGATTCTTTCTTCCCTGCGGTGAAGTCTCTTCGAAAATTGACTTCACACATGCTGCCACTATCTAATGCTTCGGTGCGTGATGGCACGTGAGGGCGTGTGGCCTACTTTTTGGCGACAAGATTTTACTGCGAAGGTCATTGGCCACCGATCTACCTTCCTATCATCTTGATTTCACATATAATTGCCGGAAACTTAGACTTTTCCCATTTTTCCCCTCCAACAATTGGTTCTAGGGAGTTTTGTTGCTTGAACCTTCTTCTTTTTTATGTTTTCCAAAGCCCTACGACACTTTCAGGCCTTTGGGAATTATTTTGTTCCATTTGGAAGTTTTGTTGATTATTTTTCTATTGATTATGTGACTTTCTTACATTTTTCCTGTCTCTTTGGCTAAAAAAGGCGTCTATATGGTAGAAAAAGCCGTCTCTATGGTTGAAAAAGGTCAGACATTAAATTCCTTTGTATCTAGAACTCCGATGATTACCTTGGATAAATTCACGTGGAGTGAAACTTATCTGTCATGGGCGGATTCTATGGAACTATGGTTTATTGGTAATGGTTGTGAGGATATTCTTACCATCGCAGACACAAGTAATCCCGAAGATAAATGTCCTCAGTGGCAACAAATTGATACTTTACTATGCAATATTCTCCAGCAATCTATTAATGCTAAGGCTCTATATAATATTGGAGCCTATAAAACTTGTTACACTCTTTGGAATTAGGTGAAGAAACTATACACTAATGACATTCAGCGTCTCTACCGGGTAATATCCTCCATTGATAATTTGAAACAATCCAGCATGGATATATCTTCTTGGTGGTCGGATATGCGCCCATAAGGATGAACTTGGCTCATCTTGAAATCACTAATGCGAGACTTCCGCAGGTCAAAGATAGATTGAGTCTTTATGATCATTCTTCGCTCAACCTCGGGCGATTGCGAGAACATCGAGAGCGAGATATTCAAACTTTGGAGCAATTATTCCAAACTTTGATGAGGCTCTTGCTTGACTACTTTTCCATACCTCCATCACCACTTAATTAATGAGATATGAGATTACACCAGGAGACACTTACAGTGATGGTTTCGATCTCTCATTCTCAGAAGTAATTCTACGAGGTGGACCGGTAGCTTAGCAGAGTGAGGGACAATGTCTTCTCTGCACATACTGTAACAAGCTTGGCCACACCCATGATCGATGCTATCTGTTACATGGTTGACCTCCTCGTAATGCTCATTTGGCTCAATCTTTTGATTATTCACCGAGTTCAAGTTTTGTCTCGGGGAGCTCATCTACACCTCAGAGGGTCATTCTTATGCCTGGTGAATGTGAGGAGTACCTTCATCTCACCAAAGCAGCCAAGTCTGCCTCCGTTACTTCTGTTGCCTAAACCGGTAATGTGTCTGCTTGCCTTACACATTTATCTGCACCTTGGATCCTTAATTCTAGAGCCTCTGATCATATCTCTGGTAATAAGGACTTTTTTTCTCTCTTACCTTTCTGTCTTCTTTACCCACTATTACCTTACCTAATGGTTCTCAAACCATAGCTAAGACATTAGTTACGCTTATCCCCTACTTCCTTACCCTTACCTGTACTTTATAATTCTTGATTTTCCTTGCCCAATCTTATTTCCATTAGTAAGTTGACTTGTGACCTTCATTGTGTACTTACTTTTTCTCACAACTTTGTAACCATGTAGGACCGGAATACGGGGAAGACGATTGGCATAGGACATGAGTCTGAGCCTTGCACCCCACCTCCCCTCGCCTCTTTGTTCCATTGCTTACACTTCCTTGGAAGCTCCCCTCCTCATCCACAATCATCTCGGTCATCCAACCCTCTCCAAGTTTCGGAAGCTAGTTCCTCATTTTTCTAGTTTATCTTCACTTGAGTGTGAGTCATGTCAGCTTGGGAAACATACTCATGTCTCGTTCCCAAAGCACTTAGATCCTCGGACAAAGTATACTATTGAGCTTGTTCACGCTGAAATTTAGGGTCCTTCTAGGTCTGCATCTATTTTAGGATTTCGTTACTTTATTACTTTTATAGATGATTATTCTCGATATACTTAATTAGTTATTTTTAATGAAAACTTGAGCTGAGTTATTTTCTATCTTTCAAATTTCATCTTTGAAATTCGAATTTAATTGATACTTCTGTTGTATTCTAAAGTGATAATGCCAAGGGCCCCATTTCTCTCTATGCCATTCTCTTCTTTTATGACTCCTATGGGATTCTGCACCTATGATCTTGTGCTTACATTCCTCAACATAATGGATTGGTGACGCCAAGACCATCGACCCCAGTTGAGACAGCTTCGCGTTACTCCTCTTCCATATAAGGTTCCTGACATTTTTGGGGATGCTATCATGAATTGCATGTTATTTGATTAATTGTATGTCATCCTATATTTTACATGATTAGATTCCTCATTCCATCCTGCTTCCTAGTCAACCTCTCTTTTGCCTTCCTCTTCGTGTCTTCAATTGTGTCTATTTTGTTCATATTCTCTCCCCATGCGAAACGATCTCTCGGCCCAACCACGAGAAGTGTGTCTTCTTAAGGTTACTCTGCCCAGGGGTTATCGATGTTATTCTCACCGATGTGTCGCCACTTCAACTCTGTTAATGTCACTTTCTTTTAGGATTCCTCTTTTTTCTCCTCTGTAGTGTGTCCTCCTATCTCAGATGTCTTATCTATTCCTCTCGTCTTACCATCTTCAGGTTTCCCTTTTCCACCTATGGATGTCATGACTCAGCCACTTCAGGTTTATACTCGTTGTCCTCGTCCTCCTATAGAGCCTCTTTCTGATTCATCTTCTATGCCACAGTCATCTCCTGCTCCAGTTCCGCAATCGCCCGATGATCTACCTATTGCCATTTGAAAAGGTATTCGCTCTACTTCTAACCCATATTCTGTTTATAATTTTATAAGCTTTCATCGTTTATCTTTACCTTACTTGGCCTATGTTTCCACCTTGTCTTTATTTACCTTTAAAGCACTAGTGAGGCTCTCTCATCGGTACGAAACGGCAATAAATTTGAAATGGATGCTCTTTATTCCAATGGCACATGGGAGCTTGTCTCTCTTCATCATGACAAGTCTCCCGTTGGTTTTCGTTAAGTTTATACGGTGTGAGTGGGACCCAGTGGCTAGGTTGATTAGCTTTTAAGGCTCATTTGGTTTCCAAGGGGTATACTCAGCAATATGACTTAGATTATTATGATACTTTTCTCCGGTGACGGGTGCCTCTGACCAAACAGCCTTCTTTATGGGCACTATGCGCTCATGACCCATTTTTCAGTTGGATATCAAGAATGTCTTCCTTCATAGTGATCTTGCCGAGGACGTATATATGGAGCAACTACCTGGTTTTGTTGCTCAGAGGGAGTCTTTAACACCCCGAATTATACCCTAGCAGTTTATTACATGTTTAGGGTGTAATATAAGTAAAATTTGCATTTTTTGGAAATTAAGTGTAAAGTGGGAAAAATGTTAAAATGGTAATTTGTAAAATAAGGACCCAAAGGTCATAACACAAGAAGATGATATGCTAAGTTAGAATATTGATAAGTTGATCGCAAATAATAGAAAGATAAAAGACCAAATGCAAAGGTTAAGGAATTAATTAAAAAAAAAAAAAAGAGGTAAAGCTAAACATGACCTTATAAGAAATGGGATAAGACCAAACTTGTCTTGGGGATGAGACAAGTTTCATTTTGATTTTTGTTGCTTTGGAAAGCTAGGGCTACGGTTGAAGGAGAAGAGTCATTCTTGGGTGATTTCTCTCTATCTTTTGGAGATTTAGCCTTGTTCAAGAGAAGAAAAGAAGAGGAAAAAGAGAAGAAATTAAGGTATGGAAACTATCTCAAGCCTTACTTGTTTATGGGTTGTTAGGAAAAACCTAACTTCTATTATGAGAGTGTTGTTGGTTGGTTTTTGTGGGCTTTAATGGTTTTGGTTGGTTCAAGTCAAGTTTGGGAGATGTTTTCTTTGATGTGTTTTGAGTTTTGGTTGGAAATTTCGGGTGAAGAGTGAACCATTTCTATAAGCGGTGAGTGCGCGTATTGAAAGTTAATCTGGAGTACTCAAAGTTGTTTTTAGTCCGGAGAATATTAGTCTGCCGTCTTTTGGTTGATCTGGAACGATGACTTATTACCGTCTAGAGGGTGTTGGTGCGTCTTGAAAGTTGAATTACCGATCTTGAAGGATGAGTACTGAATCTTGAAAGTGATCTGTCTTGAAAGTTGAATTACCGATTACTCAAAAGTTGTTTAAGGTTCGAGTACTTGTCCTACAATCCTGTTTTGTTATGTTCTTCCGTTAATTCTACCATTCATCCATTGGATTAATGAGGATCATAATAAGTGAATGAAAGGGTCTGTACATGTATACAAGTGTATGTAAAATTGCTCTGAACCTCGCTGCCTCGGCGAAACTTTGCTTCGTCTCGGCAATCCTGTCGTTGGGCAGACTTTGTTTCTTGCCCTTATTTGCTAATGTGATTAAGATAAAATAACAAGCTCAGAAATATATATAATTGTATGCCTGTCGGAGACCGGATAGTGAAAGAATAGGTATGTATGTTTAGTGCGATGACACTCTTACATTGTGCTACGACACTTCTGTTAGTCCTGCTAGTGCTACGATACTTCTGTTACGTGGGCAGACACGTATTGTGCTTTGATACCTCTGTTCGATCTTGTCTGGTACCCAGCACAGGTACCTATTGTACTTCATCCACTCCTCATTCATTATTCTTGTCTATCTGAATGTATTTATATGAAAAGTATTTGAATAAAATGATGTGTGAAACATTTATATGATAAGAATATGAATAATGATCAATAAGAAAGCATAAGTAATTAATCAGTTTTACTTTGTTCTGTAATGTACCTACGGGTACCTTTGTACAAGATCTTTGTTTTGAACTCTTACGGGAGATATGAAAACTTGTTATAAGAATTATGCTATATGAAAACTCTGTGATAAGAATTAGGTTATACGTAAACTTTGACATATGCATTATGTTATATATATTTTGTACTTGTGGACCACTTCAAGTGGTCATATCTATTATCTGTTTCCCACTAAACTATAAGCTTAGCACGAGTGTTTCATTCGTGTAGGTACTAAAGAGGACATCAGGGTGATACGCATTTGCTTGGTCTTGACACAACAATAGGAGTTCACCTGATGTAGGTTTTGATTTGGTTTTGGAATGTAAATGTAAAAGTTTTTGTAATAGTGGAATTTGTTTATGTACAAATAAATGGGACTCATGCATGTATATACAAGACATTTAAACACCACTTGGTGGTAGTACTAGAAGTTTTATTTCATAATGAAATTATATATGAAATAGGCTCACCAATGTTAGAAAAGCAAGTTAAAGAGTCTCAGTCCCTTGCCGCGCCCCCTCTCTTCACCCAGGCGAGGGTAGGGGCGAGACAAGTCTGGTTTGGTATGCAAGCTACGTCGTTCCTTATATGGTCTGAAACAATCTCCTCGAGCTTGGTTTAACCAATTTAACTCAATGATTCAGGAGTTTGACATGATTCGAAGCACAACAGACCATTCCGTTTTTTATCATCATTCCTCATTGAACAATGTATTTACTTGATTGTTTATGTAGATGATATTGTCATTACAGGCAATGACTAAGATGGTATTCAGAAACTCAAACAACACCTCTTCAACCACTTTCAGACAAAAGACTTGGAGAAATTTACGTATTTTATGGGCATTGAGGTAGCTCAGTCTAATTCCAGAGTGGTTATTTCTTAAAGGTGGCATCTCATGCTAAAGCAGCAAAAAAAAAAAAAAAACTTCAATAAAACCCTCCCAAAGATCCCTTAAGGCATCAAATTCGGTTCAAAACAAGATGGGGTGCGAGATTTATACCTCACGTTGGTGTAAATCGATCTCAAAGGGTGATGCAGTCGTGACCGAAATAAACTACATCCTTGGTTTGCCTCTAACAGTATCAACACAAATAGTGGAGCCGATAACCTCCAAGGTAACAGTCTCGGATGAAGTCTTGGTGCTAGCTAAGTGCAGATACGAAGAGTGTAGGCCCAGGAAGTAGAGGTTGGCCTTTCGAGAATCTCCTGAAGAGGGATTGTTCTTGAAGAACATTGTCTCTAAAACTCAAGAACGCCCTTTCTTGAGAAAATTGGGCTAAAGACTTCTCTTAGGGTTAGGGTTTTCCATAAAGTCCCATTTATAGGAAAGCTCTTGCCCTTTAAATATCCAAAATGCCCCTCCCTTAAGAGATAATAGGCTACACACATCTCTATGCGTTATAGCGTGTTCCCTCATGGGCTTTAAGCCTATGAACAAGCCTAAGCCTACTTTATCTCTTAGTAAGGGCTTTTGATCCCATGATTCCACTAATCCCGTGACATTCTCGAGATTGATCTTCCTCATATTTGGATCACATATAAATCCGTTTTATATCAGCCCCACACTCTTCTAAGTGTGTGACCCAATAGGTTCTCGGTTATGTTGGCCACTTGATTCAATTATTGAATTCAAGAAAGTCATGAGTGGCGTCTAGCAATACATCATGTGTGACACCCCATTCCCGGGGGTCCATTGACTACCCGTCAACCCGCGAAATACAAGTGGATGTCGGGTTGCAGAGAGACGCCACTTGAAAATGCCGGGACGGAGTCTCCTTTATGCAGGGAGTTCTACTGATTAAACACACATGAAACTGTTATAGCAGTCAATATAATCACAATGATACAATATGGATAAAAACGGCCTCTTGGGCCCATACTACAATATCCATAAAAACATACCAACTATATCCAATAGTTACAAGAGTTCAAATGTTTTACTCTTGCTCTGACGTATATTAAAATACTCGAATTCTAATACATGTAAACATCAACAAAGCCAACGCCACAATCCGGCTTTCTTCTAAAGCGGCCTCTAGGACGAGCCGTCTCCTCGCACACTCCCTGTACCTATAAAATAGTATCCCTCGACAGGGTGAGCTAATGCTCAGTAGTGGAATCACCCTAAGTGGGTTACTCTCCACCTAAGTGCATATGCAATGCTCAGAAATGCTTATATTCCAGTAAATCGATCCTACTTGAATGTCCTAGCGGAATCTCATGCCAGTCCTCATGACTCCCTCACACTGCCTAAGCCATGTATGAAAACTAATTTCAAACAAGTTATTGTTTACATTTGTAGTCTACCCTCCGACCTAAATAGTGGACCGTCTCCGATGTTATATTTAGTGGACTACCCTCCGATGTATATCAATTGGGCCGACTCCGACGATTGATATTTTATATGGACTACCCTCCGATATTATCAATTGGGCCGACTCCGACGATTGATATTTTATATTTATTAGTCTACCCTCCGAAACAGTTCTCTTAAGAAACTACCTCATGCGCTCGCTCTTGCTCTACCACAAGGTGCCACAGAGTGTATATGAAATGCGTTGTGATGTATTTCAACAGCACAAATCTCTTAGCGTGCGAATATCGCATTGCATATATTCACATAATTTAAATCACCCAATCATGTTATGTAATTTCACATTCCACACTCCTAAGATTAGCTCACTTAGGCTGTCGTCAGTGAGCAATTCCACTTGAATCACTCGACCCGAACACATATTTTCACAAAAATTATTTTGTGATCCTTTGTTTGAGCAGTAAAACCCTACGATTCTTGTTCTATCAAAACTGAAATTTTCGGTTCACTTTGTGAACCCGTATTTCTCGGCCGATTCCGGCCTCATACACATCCAAGCATACATTCATAGCATGAATCACACCATTAGCCACCCAAACAGTCCGTGAGCAGTCACGAACTGTAAATTTGGGTTCCATAAATCCAAACAATTCGGTCCCAAGTTTTGGGACCGATCAAACGACCCCTCATGGCCTCAATCAACTCAAACATTAACATAGCTCTTAAATAAAGAATAAAACCCAAGTAGGGAGAAACCCCTACCTCTCGGAGTTTGTTGAACTCCACTATCACAGTACCCACGCGAAGCCCTCTCGCGTCGCGGCTTTGCTTCTTGTCCCAGCTAGCAGACGGTCGGATCGTTCAGAAACCTAAAGAGAAGGAAGACACTCTCTCTCTAAAAATGAGATCCAAGCTTCCTGTGCAAGACTCCCCTCCTCTCACGTTTTTCTCCCTTTTTGCTTTTTGAAGAGGATGACACTATTCCTCTTTGTCTTCTAGTGACTTAAACAAATCTGAAAATCTTATTATGTCCCTTCATTTACCAGTTTTGACATTCAGCCTTATCTTGTGTCAATTTATCATTTCTCTCATGCCAGTTATAGCACATGAGTACGTGTTATATCTTGACTTTCGTCGCATCGAAAATCGTTCTGGCACGAACGCGATGCCTCGTAAAGCGTGCAACTTCCATTGTCTCGAATTTCACGAAATTTTACGTGCTAGTGGATTTCGTGAGACAGTTCCAGCGGTGCAATCCGTTTCATCATCAAGATCTAGAGAATAAATTCCGGTTTCCTAGCGTGATTTTATGTCGAAATTACGATTTTGCCACTTTTTAAAAATTGAAATTTACCGGGTCTTACATCATGACTCCCCCGATTGATCGGATCGATTACGACTAAACCCTTCCATAGACAATTATCATGCAATTCGTCCTTTCACTAATCTATACCCCACTCGGTTCAGAGAATGGACAAAGTGTAACTCCCACTAGTCTGGTTATGCCACATATAGCCCAAGTGATATTTGATCTTGTCTCCGGACTCATTACTCATCAGTTATGCACTCGAAGACACTCTTTATGGCATTTCCACTATGGCTAGAGATTCCTAGGTAATGATCCCAAAAAGAGGCTACAGGTATATTCTCCTATTAATGGAAGTGGCAAATCCTTTATTGGCGACCTCTAAGAGTCAACAAGGAGTAAAGTCAAAATACAGAATCAGCATCCAAGATATCCTTGAGCACCTCAAGTCTAAGGATACTTACATCATTGCTATGATGAGACAATCATTTACATATAATAGATAATCCATATAATTGTCTCATAGTAGGTCTCCGATGAACTTAGCTACTCTTATCAAACATCTATAAGTAAACTCTAATCAACTCATGATCACAGTTTATACAATCCACTGCTTGATCCAATCAAGGAGTATGACATGTGCTAGTCTGTCCAGATCAACAATGTCTAGTCTCGTTGATCCTATGACTATGGATAATTTAGATACTAACATAGTTGTACATGATATGAATCTTATTATCATGGTCTCATCATGATTTCCTTCATGTTATGTTACATACCATGGACTTCATTAATTCGATTAAAGATCTATATCAATTCAACGTATGAATATCAAATTAATAAAGAAGCCTTTCATATTAAACAATATGTAATGCGTACAATAAGTGTTAAGGACAATTGCCTTTAGAGCACTTTTCCAATAAGATGAAGTATACCTTGGATATATTGCCGGATACTAGTATGTTAGATTGTAAGCCGATAGACACTCTTATGGATCTGAATGTCAAACTTGTACGAGGTTAGGGGGAGCCTCTATGACATCCAAGTAGATATCGACGACTTGTAGGTAAATTGAACTATCTCACTATCACTCGGCTTGACATTTCTTTTCCTATGAGCATAGTTAGTCAGTTCCTACAATCACCTTGTGATAGCCCTTGGGATGATGCAGTTCGTATTCTCCGATATATCAAATGAACACCATGTCAATTGGTGTTATATGAGAACATAAGTCATACCTAGATTGTTGGCTACAATGATGCAGACTGGGCAGGAAAGAAGGAAAAGGATTCATAAATGGATTAGGAAATTAATCTTTAACACTTCCCCTCAAGTTAGAGCATATATATAGGTCAAAAGCACCAAGCTTGTCACATATATACTTTATCCTAGGACCTATAAGAAACTTAGTGAAGATATCTGCTAGTTAGTCATTAGAGTTAACAAAACTAGTAGTCATCAAGACCCTGATGCAATCTTCCTACGTGATAAGTGGCGATCACTTTGATGGTAGTGATCCTCTCATGGAAAGCAGGTTGGATGATGTGGCAGCAGTTTATCACATATAAGCTTCATCTGTTCATCCTTCCCAAATCTTAGCTCTTGGAGGAGATGCTTTAGCCATATGAGTTCACATGTTGTTATGTATTCATTAGAGGTAATTCAATATCCTGGAAGAGTAAAAAACAAGATGTAGTAGTCAGATCTATTAATGCTGAAGTTGAGTATCGAGCTATGACCTTAGCAGCATGTGAACTCATATGATTAAAGCATCTCCTCAAAGAGTTAAGATTTAGGAAGGATGAACAGATGAAGCATGTGCTGACAATCAACTTACATGTGCATATTTCATTAACCAGGTTTTCCATGAGAAGAGACCAAACACATCAAAGTGGATGCACCACTTATCATAAGAAGAAAGACGCATCCCGAAATCATAACTACTAGTTTTATTAACTCTAATAACTAACTAGCGGACTCACTAAGACATAGAAGATCCCTAAGGATAAGTGCAAGCTTGACTATATATCTTTCAAGTGTTAAGGTAATTTCTAATTTATGAATCTTTTTCCTTCTTTCACTGAGCATCCTAATTAGTCACTTTAACTTTGTTTCTCCATTATTTGTCTAACACTTAGAGTAGTATCGTATGTTCCCTCACTTTGTTAATTAATAAAAATCAGAGAATTATTTTTTTCTTCACAGATTGAAATGTCAAAAGTTAGCGAGAAATTAATGATCGTAATTAGGAAATATATTCTTCGAGGATAATGTAATATATTGCATGTTTCTAGAGAAGTGGGGGATAGGATTTGTTCAGATCATTCTATAGACCAATTCTTCTATAAACTAATCTGTGTGAATCCTAGATTGCTTAAACTTCTAGTTAACCATCTCTAAAGATTGGTTTTTAATAGTTTTAATATGGATTTAGAGGAACAAACTAGTGAAGAGCTGGTATAAGTCACTGTCATCAAGGTCATTTGCCCAGTACAATCTTATTTTAAGCTTCCTACAGACCACGAATAGTATTGGAAAATCCCTGTGACATCATAATAATCTTCCTTAGTTCGGTTCGTTGCTTAGAAAGAAATATGCTCAGCCTATGATAATATCGCTGTTGCAAACTTGCAAGATATGTATTTATTAGCAATGCAGCAGTGGAAGTCACAAATTTAATTAAGGTGCAGGCTTTATGGGAAAGTTCCATTTCAAGATATGAACACCCAAGCATTTAATGGTAAAAATAGTATTATTATATGAAGAGAAATTAAACGACACTTGATTTCTTTATATTGTTAAGTGAAAACTCGTGGCCTTCATTCACAATGATCAGCATAGCCTGAAACATATTAACATACATGAAATTTTAAATGTCTCCCCCTCAGGTACATTCTGGTTCTAAATGGACTAGTTTTGGTTTGAGCTATGGCTACTGCCTCTTTCTTCCTTGTAGTAAGCTGCTTCTCATCAAGGACCTTCATTCCTCCACTCACAGCTCACAAGTCACAAGTGACATTAATAGTACTAATAGTGATTGTTTTGTTGTCGGCCCCTAATTCCCTTTTCTCTGACCATGGTCACAACATGACTGCCAATGATCGCGCCATATGGGCTGCTGACCGCTCCTCAATTACCTGCTAGGTGATAACTCAGTAATTAACAGTCATTGCAAATGAATGAGTAATGAGAAATTATATATTAAGGGGTATGAATGTGCTTGATGACTAAACCCAATCTTTATGTGATCTCTCAATTCCTGAAATGCTGGCTATTAACGGGTTCATATAGTATAAGTATGACTAAAAACACCCTAGCTCCCCATAAAAGGATACACATACAACATTTACGTTATTTGTCTCAGTTGATCATGGGTGCTGCCTCTTTCTTCCTCAAAGCTTTAATCTTCCTCATATCAATGATCTCCATTCCTATAACCACACCCCATCAGGACAATATCAGTATCATTAGTGACGGTTTTGTGGTACGACTTATCCATCGCAACTCTCTCCTTCATCCCCTTTTATGACCCTAGCTTGAGCACCGTGCCATACTGGCAGCTAATCAGACCATTGCCCGTCTCAATTACCTCAAATCACTCACCTCCCTATTCTTTTCCTTGGTTGAAGATTTTTCCTCAAAATTGATTCATGTGGGAAATGCCTATGTGATGATGTACAAAGTGGGAAGCGCCTTAGTCTGATATATGATGTTCTTGACACGGGAAGTCAGCTAATATGGCATCAGTGCTTTTCATGCAGAGAATGTTTTAACCAAACACTACCTGTTTTCGACCCCTCGAAATCTTCTACCTACAACACAATACCCCTTAATTCTCCAACATGTTCCAAGGCCGGGGATACTCCTGCTATACTGATGAAGATTATTGCTATGAGGTATTCTATGGCTATGCTAGAAGCTCAACTGAAGGAAAATTTTCAAGTGATGTATTTGCCTTTGAAGACTATAGGCAGAATATGGTTGATGTTGGTCACTTGGTGTTTAGCTGCTCAGATCACACAAATGGGCTTATAAAAGGCTATACAGCTGGCATTGTAGGTCTTAACCAGCATTCAATCTCTTTAGTCTCACAGTTGAAAATAAAGAGGTTCACCTCCTGCATGGTGAGGCCTGACGATGTAGGATCGGGAAGCAAAATGTATTTTGGATTGCTCTCAGTGCTCATGGGTGGACTAACTCCTATTCTACATGGAAAGAGGGCTCATTACTATGTCAATCTTGTGGGAAATAGTGTAGGAGAAGAAAAGGTCCATTTCCCAGATGGGATATTCACTATGAACTCAGAGGGGGAGGATTTGTAGTTGATTTTAGCTCAATATATTCGGTGTTTAGGCCTGAAACATACCATCCTTTAGTCACTACATTGAGCAGAGCAATGCGTTTATCAGCAATACAATAAGACTTCAGGCTGTACAGGCCATGCTTCAAGGGGAGTTATGATAAACTGGATGCTGCAGGACCCGACATAACTTTCCATTTTGATGGTATCTCATGCTAACAAAGCAGACTACATATAGTGATTCGTGAAGTAGAGCCGAGAACATGGCACCTCGCATTTATAACTGATGAAGGGCGGGTTGAATTGCCCTTGCTTGGAAACTTTCAGCGGGTGATTATTATGTTGGATATGACCTTGATTCTGGCTTCATTTCTTATGCTCCTGTGGACTAGGCCACCTTCTAGTTGAAATTAAGCTAGCTATCTTTTTGTATTGTGTATTGACCTTTGGATTAGGCACATAAATGTCTGATAGGCGGTGCTTCTGGACAATTACCATTAGATGCAGGACATGCAGTAACAAGTCTATACAACAATAGCAATCAGGTTAATTGCTCTTAGATGTAGACCAGAAAATCATGAGGGGACCCCATAAAGGCTCCATTATGGTTAGAAACTTGGAATAGAGATTCAGGGTCATTAATTAGTTAGCTGCAATAAAGGAGATGAAGATATTGCATAAGTACCAAACCAATCATTCATGCTTGCTGTTTCAAGGTATGTTAGGTATGGCCACCCTCATCTAGATTTGGGAGAGGTTCATTAACAGCTCTAGTGTGACCGAGCACCAAATCACAGTAGATGGGTTCCACCAGACTCTGAATGTTTACCTCTACAAAGCAAGAGGGAATAAAGGGTAGATATGGTTGGTTTCCCCAGAACGTCAAAAGATTTGGTATTCCTCGTCCAATATTAATGGACCTCAAGTTGATGATGCAAAAGTTCAAACAGTTCTGCTCGAAATATGGAAAACACAATTCATTCTCTTCCCCCCATTTTCCCGTAACTCTCTATATACTTGGAAAACATTCAGCAGAAGAACCATTATGTTGGATATGACCTTGAGGCTCAAGTAGTTTCTTTTGCTTCGGTGAATTGTATGAGCCTCTTTTTGAGGAGCATTGGATCTAAGATTAGGAATCAGAATAATCGATTAACATAATCATATAAAATAGAAGTTATTATCTAAGTGAATGATAAATGAGAAAGTATGTGTTTCAAGGTTACGAATGCACAAGGTCGCTAAACTCATCAACCTTTCTGTGATTTTTACCCTCCAGGAATTCTGGTTATTAACTGGTACATAAGTATAATCAAATACACCCTTGTTCCTGAAGAAAGTACGCACATTTAATTTCTCATATCAAGTATCTTCATTCCTCCAACCACACTCCATCATGTAAAGCAACTTTCCATTTTCCTGGTGCGGGAGGTCATCCTAAGGGTTACGCTGCCTTGCAATGATACCTAATGAAGGGCTTGAAGAGATTTCCCTGCTTGGAAGCTTTTAGCAAATGAACTATAATGTTGGTTATGACCTTGATGATCAAGGGTTCATTTCTTTTGCTGCTCTAGACTGTGCCTCCTAATGGAAAGCTATTTTGGTATTTAGTGCTAACCTTAGGACTAGGCATGTCAATGCATTGCATTTATAGCTTAAATTATAACCTCGGACCATTAGATACAGTAAAAGCATGCTGACAATATGAAGTTCATACTACAATAGCAATCAAGTTAATTGCTCGTGGAAGTGGACCAGAAAATCATGAAAGGACGCATTTGGCTCCATGTGGTTAGAATAGAGATTCAGTCACTTGTTAGCCGGAAAAAAGTTAGCGTGAGGGAGATGATCAAGGAATATGCATATATATATATATATATCAAACCAATCATTCATGCTTGCGGTTTCAAGGAATGTTAGGTGAGGCCCTCATATTAGATATCAACCAGAACAAGCAATGGCATCCATGATTTGGAGGTGGTTCAATCTCATAAGGGAACTATGAAGAAAAAAGCTCCAGTGACCAATTACCAAATCACAGTACATGGGAGGGTTCCACAAGATTGTGAATGCATGTTTACCATTACAAAGCAAAAGGGAATAGAGGAGCTGGATGGGATTGGTTTCCCCAAAACAAATGCATCAAAATTCAAAAGAATCATTGAAATTCAACTGCTTTACAGCATACAAGTAGTCTTCTTAATAAGTAAAATTGTCAAAACTATAGCATGATATTTAGATTAAACTACCAAAGTTACAAAACAAAAGAATAGCTTAAATTCGGATGAATATGAAATTCAAGTCACGCGTACGCCTAAACCATGTATTTGGGGGGGGGGGAAGGAAGTCTCTTATCTTAAGAGGTGGGAGGGAGTCTGAGGGTCAGTGGAGTGAATTTTGTGGGGAAGCAACTGATGAGGCCCTTTGGAGAAGGAGAGAGTTCGCCTCCTGTGGGTAAGTCAGCAAGAGCAGCAAGAACTCGACGAATACTGACAGACCGAGCTGGTTTGAAACCGTGAGATCTCTTGGGGTTCTTGGAGAAGATGTTGGAGGACTTGGAAAGGATCAGATAAACCAAAGCTTGGACAAGAACAAACATGCCCACCTTCAACACCATGTCTGCTAAGCTGCTCTCAAAGGCCATGGCTATTGGCTAAGGCTGATTGGATCGGAGAGAAGTACTGAATGGAAATTGATTCATGCAGAGTCTCTTATATATGTATATATAATAAGGGAGGGAGAAGTGAGAACTGAGAAGCCGCCGACCTCTCTTTGACTTTTCAGCTCATCCATCCAACTTAGATACATACACATGACGGACAAAATAAAGGTAAAACCGAAGGTGCTCTCCGGCTCTGGCGGTGGAAGCAGAGAAGTTTCTTTGAGTCTAAGTCAGACGTGCGGGTCATCATCATCTTGGAAGGTGCATTCAAGTGGGGTTTGATCAGAATGTTGACGGTGAATAGAAAAAGAAGAAAAAAAAGAAGAGGTTTTTCATTTGTTTCCAAGTGTGTGGGTGTGGGTGTGGGTGTGGGTGTGGGCGGTGCGTGTTGGATTTTTGCTTGTACAACACGAGTGGCAAACTGGGTGTCCGTGTCAAAGACCAGATGGAGTCCGTGCCGTGTTGCTTCCGTGGTGGATAAGTAATAATAGGGTGGGATCCCATCATCATCCATATCCCTTCCTTTTGTCCGCCGCCCATGATTGAAAATCAAACCATATGATAATATAATACATCAAAATAAAAATAAAAACAAACTAGAAAGAACCAAAATCAAATCAAACTTGTGCCCTTACTACAATAACATGTGCTTAAACATAAGCCATAGAACCCCCAACCAGAGGGCTACTAATCGACAATCAGAATTAGGACACCCCACAGTGGGCATGCAATGTAAGTGTAATGTCTATAATCTACTCAACTTTAAAAGCAGGAATTATCTCAATTTGTTATACAATGAATTTTAAAGCCCAAAATTCAAAAATTAAATCATGGGGGCATTTTTAGTATCCCAATGAATTGGGTCTAGTGAGAAAATCATAGTCCTGCCAGAATGCACCCAACCAACCCACCAGGTTAGGATGGATGATGGCATGGGATAAATGTTTGGTCAGATGGAGCTGGAGTCTGGACCCATTAACATTAACAAACGTATGAAAGATGCTCGTCTAGATGAAGTGAAAGATACAACAAGACCTTGAATATTTTCCTACAATGATGATGACCTGCAGTTCAATGGTCTAGCAGTTGCTTAAGGGAAAACCGCTTGACCTTGGAAATTTATTAACCAAAAACACGATAGAAGCTAGTTTAAATGCACATCATTACAAAGCAAAGAGTTCTTTCTCTATTGCTGCAGAAAGCAACAGAAGTTAATACAGATAACACATAACATCGGGTTATTAGAACGCCTTCCTCTGTAGATTTACACTTCTTTAGACGCTCAGCTATACATTACCTGCATACAGATGAAAAGGGACAAGTTAAATTCACAGGGTTATAGATTAGAATGTTGAACAAAAATCTTTAATTGAACTGATAAGAACAGATGCTCCATTTCTAGAAAGTCACAAACAACACAATTTTGCAGTTGAGCACACCAATTATTCAGATGGGATTTACAAGTTATGCATCGTCACAATGCAATCTTCTTTTTTCCCCCTTTTTCTTTTATCTTTGTAGTATGTGAGATGAAGGCTGGATTATATATGCCTGTTATCCCAAGGACTGATGACACCAACAGAAATCACACAAAGGGCAAAAAAAAGGAAGAAAATCCAACTTTCTAAAACCTAACCTTTCTCGTAGAGAAATGTACTACTGCATTGTGGTTAAATTGGCAGACACAATTGAGTCTCAGGCTCTCAGATGAAATCAAGTTCAAAGAAAGAAGCAGACCCCTAATAATCTGCCAACCAACTCAATTAAAAGTCCCCCAATATGCCAGCATCACAGATAATCTAAAAGGGTGCATGAAGGAAAACCCACCTCAGCAATGATTTCCTTAAAACATGAGCCGTCATTTTTGTCCATCTTTATGAGATCAATTTCTTCAAATGTTGATTCCATTCATGGGGTCCATAAACAATTAGATGTAGCTTTATCTTCTTTTTAAGCCCATAATTACCATGACTCCTCCTTGCAGCTTATAGTCACCCCCTTTAATACCAAACAAAATAAAGATAGTTGAAATACTAGAAGTCCAGACCAAATGGATCTTCCCCCACTATAAACCTGACCCCTTCATGTGATGTCCCTTATTGCCCCCTTTACCTTGCCACCCATAAGAAGTAACAATGTGACTTCACCTAACATTGCAAGTTCTACCCATTGACTTCATATGTTTAACAAAGACACCAGGATTAGAAGCTGAAAACTTCTTACATTGCCTACAGTGTTCTTCACCTTTTCAAGCAACATTTAGGCAGTTTTGATTCCAGAAAGTTCGAGGGAAAATGTGAAGGAAAGAAAGTAGAGAGGAAAAATAGAAGAAATTTGAAAAGTGAAAAAAAATACAAACTAGATTCAATGTCAATAAATAAAATTTCATATTTCTGCTTCAAACCCATTTCACTCATTTAACTCTTTTATATAAAGAACAAGTAATTAAAAAATATAAAAATGTTTTATCATTTTTTTGATAAATAAACTGATATATTAACCAAATGTTATAGAGTATACATGAAGTATACCAGCAGCAAGGGAACAACAAAGGCGAACAAAAAACAAAGCCTCACCGCCCCTTAATTTAAAATTATTATAGACAAAGATTTAATTATATATAACTTTCTTACGTGTTTTTCATATTAATATCAAACATGATAAAATCATTTTTCTTATTATTTCTTATCTTCTCTTAGCACTTTCTGGAAACCAAGCATATAGCCTCAAAGTCGCTCAAGAACTTGAAGCTTCCTGCTACTCTCTACCGTAGTGCTAAGATCCGTTCAAGCAAGTGAAACTTAAATTTGTTCCCCCCATCACCATTCATGAGAAGTTCCTGCGCACATAATCTAACTTTCTATCTACAAACTTTAGGATAGACTATTACAACAAAAAGTAAGTTTTCTTTTTTCTTTAGTAAGCCCATTGGAAACAGAAGAAGTAACTCGACCTTGACAAGATTTTCTTTTTCTTTATAAAAAGCCCATTGGAAACAGAAGAAGTAACTTGAGCTTGACAAGATTTTCCTTTTCTGTTTTCGTTTTCCCACTTTTGGGTAAGAAACAAAAAGAGGATATATAGAAAGGAGGTAATCACATAGAAGGATGAGAGAAGTCCTTAAGGAAAAATAAAGTGCAAGAAGAAAGATAATGGGAAAAAAGAAGTAACAAACAACATAAGGCTCCCAACAACAATGCCCTAAACCAGTAGGGGGAAGTGGGTTTCAGATCCAAGGAATTTTATTAAGGGTGGGGGCTTTAGTTCAGAAACCCCACTTAGTCAAGTGGGACACTATTTGTTCGGAGAGGAGAAATGGAGGTCTTGGAGTGAAAACTTGTCTATCATGAACAAAGCTCTTCTTTGTAAATGGAGTTGGCGGCTTGCAAACGAAAAAGGGGCTTGGTGGATTGAGGTTATTAGAGGAAAATATGGCATGGAGGAAGGGGGGTGGGTTTCTTGTAATCCAAGGGAGGGTTTTGGGGTGGGGTTGTGGAAAACTTTGAGGAAATGGGGTTACTTGGTGAGCGACCGTTTTTCTTATGTGGTGGGGGATGGCAAGAGGACAAAATTCTGGAAGGATAGATGGTGTGGTGATTTGCCTTTGGATGTTGCTTTCCCCTCTTTATTTTCCCGCGCTATGGCAAAGGAGGCTTGGGTGGGGGATTTGTTGTGTTATGAGTATGGTGGAGGTTGTTGGAATCCATTTTCTCGTTTTTAATGATTGGGAGATGGAGATGTTGAGTTTTTAGAATTTGAATAGGGAAAAAGTGACTAAGGGAGTTGGAAGATACAGTTCAATGGACAGGGGCTAAGAATGGTATGTTTTTCGTTAAGTCTATGTATAGCATGCTGCAACAAAGATCTGTCATCTCATTTCCTTGGAAGTGTATATGGAAGAATTGTGTTCAATCAAAGGTGTCTTTAATTGCTTGGGAGGCTTCTTGGGGAAAGATCCTAACTTTTGACCAGTTGAAGAGAAGGGGTTTCTCTCTTGCCAACCGTTGCCCTTTGTCAGAAGAGTGAAGAAACCGTGGACCACCTCCTCCTTCACTATACAATGACAAGGGTCCTGTGGGATTTGCTTTTCTCTTTATTTGGCGTCTCCTTGGTTTTGCCCACTTCGGTTAGGGATTCCCTCCTGGGTTGGAAGGGTTCTTTCCTTGCGAAAAGTTTGGAAGGCAAGTTCCTTGTGCATCTTTTGGTCAGTTTGGAAGGCTCGGAAAGGTATTGTATTTAGGGATGAGGTTTTGTCTATACAAAGATTAAGTATTCTTTTGCACATCTTTTTTGGTCGGAGACCAAGGTATATTTCGTTGATGGCCCCGTGAGCCTTGTTCATTTTTTTTGATTGGGTGGTCTCTTAAGGTGTTTTTTGAGAGGTGTTGTCTCCTCTTTGGTTGGCATTTTGTAAGGGGAGTAAGCTTTCTCTCTTGTTTTCCTTGGGCCGCTTTTTCAGTGCCTCTTTCTAATATATGCTCTTTTTACTTACCAAAAGAAAAACAATGCCCTAAACCAGTAACATAAGATGGATAAAGCTCAATGTGGGAGAATGCACCTAACAAATTCCTCAAAAAAGGAGTTGTCAGCTCTATTGGCCAGCATATCAGCTTCCTTGTTAGCCAATCTAGCTTAACTAGTTAGGTTTTTATGATTCAAAGTTTCAACTCCCTCTACAAAAAAAAAAAAAGAACCCCATCTTGTTTTTTGGTTGGATTCAAAACAATTGAGCATCTAAAAGACAAGCCATCCTGGGAAACAAGCTCCTCCGGCGGCACAAGCTCTTCCCATCAAAGTTGGGATGCAAGAAGTCCAATTTTTGGCTAGAAGTCTAATGTTCTAACATAATTGGTCGGAGGAGTTTGGTTGGGTAGGGTTAAGCTCTAAGGAAATCTCAATTTTATCTGGAATCCATGTGAAAATGCAATTGAAACCCATTTGGTATAAGATCTCTACTGTCAGCCAAATTCCACCTTCTTATCGTTTGCAGTTAGGTCTCTAGATAAACCAAACTTCTAGCTTCCGGAAGACTACCTCAAAGCAGAACATCATAGACTAATCACTCTAACATTATAGATAGATAGCATGAAAAGTGAACCAATATTAACAATAACACTCAGAAATCCAATTGTTTTACAACCTTTCAATCTGAACAGCTAGAGAGAGAATAGCCTCAAACTCGGATATGATGCTCAGATGGAATTTAACATAGTTAAGTAGATCAATTGAAAAAACAAGAAATTGGAATATGCGAGAGGGTGAAGGTTGAAGAACACACCTCAAGATGAGGTCGAAAAAGAATCGGAGACCCTAACTGAGCATGACATCCAGCATCCTCATTTGCCACCTCATCCCGGCCTATAATCTGCATCACCCACCAACGCCGCCGCCAACCAAAACCTGACGATGCCAGCTGGAAACAGTCTCCACGCTATTATCAGGCCCTAGACTTTCACCCTGTGCCTGCCTCTCCGCAGACAAGGCCGGAAAGACCAGCCTATTCCTCCGGGCAATGTGCCTCAAAGTATTCCCCAGTCCAAACAGCTCATGGTCCTCCATCAAATCCCCAAAGCTCATCGTGACGGTAGCCTCCACATCCCCGGGATCCTCACCCTCATCCATGGGGAGCCGAAACCGACAGAGCGGACACGAATTGTGCTGCGAGAGCCAGGGAAGAATGCAGTCAGAATGGTAGATATGGTTGCAGGGAAGCCGCTTGGCTTCAACGTCGACGACGAACTGATCCTTGCAGACGGCACAGAGCAAAATGGGATCGAGTTCGAGGACAGAGGGAGTGATTTTGAAGGTGGGGAGGGCGTCGAGGGAAGCCCTGGAAGCGGCGACGGAATTAGGATTGAGTTGGCGAGGAGGGTGGAAGTTGCTGCTGTCATTGCCATCGTTGTTGGTGTCAGATTGATGGGTAAGGTGGTGAATGAGGCGTTGGAGGTAGGGGCTGTCGAGGAGGAAGTTGTCAGAATGGAAGGAGAAGTTGAGGCGGTGGGGTTGGGCTAGGGAGGAAGGGGAGGGGAGGGGTGGGGAGTCCATTCCTTCCAGGAAATCACCGTGGCATTGGGGGCAGAGGAGGGTGGGGGAGGAGGAGGAGGAGGAGGACGGGGAGAGGGCGACGCCCATGTCGCAGTCGTGGCACCAGTAGGTGCGGCGGTCGATGGCACCGACGGGGTTGGGGGCGGAGGCGGCAGCCGACATGACGTCACGAGAGAGAGAGAGAGAGAGAAAGAAGGAAAACCAAAGATGTTAAGATTGATCGGGTTGTTTTGCCATGGCTTAGCTAGCTTGGGGTTGGGTTAGTTTCAAATTCCCTCACTGAGCCTGAGTTGGCTAGTCCTAGTCTCCCCGCTTTTCCCAAACAAATACACTGACATTTTTTGTTTTTATTTTTATTTTTCCTCAAAGCTAAATTTTTAAATTTACTTCTTGTTTATTTTTTAAATTTTTAAATATTTGACGAAAAAATCATTTTTTATCAAAACAATAAAATTTTTACCAGTAAATAACAACACTCAATTCAAGATGGGGGCGGCCCCATCCCGATTTCGGTCTGTTTATTTTTTATTTAATTCCTAAACCTTTCCCATTTAAAAATTAAACGGCATAGTCAATTTTTATCAAAATTCCCAAATTTTGTCTCATGGTATTTTATATTTTATTTTATATATATATATATTAAAACTCGATTACGCTTAAAACCAAACCCATTATATATTAAGAATCTATACAGCGAAACCCGAAATAACATATTATATTATCATCCTTACTCACTATCTAATGTTAAAAACAAACAACTTAATATTTAATATTATTAAACACTATTTAGCATTAAACTCAAAAAAACAAACCCTACCCCTCAAATTGACGTTGATGTTGATGCTGATTATTTCTCTTTTCTCATTATTATATTATATTATTTGTTTATTTAAAGATATAAAAAATGACAAGCGTCGCTTTGGCCGAGTGGTTAAGGCGTGTGCCTGCTAAGTACATGGGGTCTCCCCGCGAGAGTTCGAATCTCTCAGGCGACGTTTTTATCCTTTTATTCTTTTTCTGTGGGCCTCTGCAGTCTCCAGGATATTTGTGTTCGACACACAACATAACACATATAGGCTTTGTCTCTCCAAGGAGCAACAACCCCAATCACCCTCCCTGATGGTCATTCTCATCTCTGCCTTCTCTCTTTTCTTTTCATTGACTCCATTCTTTCTTGGTTGGTTCTCTGTTAAATCCCTTTTAATTTTCATGGGTTTTCTGGGATTATTAAAATTGTTGAGGAGGCAATGATGACGTCGTCAATCTCATACCATCAGCAAACTATGAAAGCTTGGAAGCTTGTTGATGCTATCTAAAATCATAACTCTCTCAGCCTTTTTCTTCCTTTGAAAGATGATTTTATTGCAATTGCTCGATTATTGCTTATGGTAGGTCATGGCAACAAATTAGGAAGTCTCTGAAAACGCTTTACAATAGCGTTTTCAGCGCTGAGATTCGCGGCACTGCCTTTTGTTTTCGCTTGGTTGATGCATTCTGATGTTCCCACATTGTTTTTGTTTTTTGTTTTTTTTTTGTGTGATCTTATTGCAACTTGATTCCCTCTTTTCTTTTTGCAGCCGTAAAACCCCCCTATCCTCATCATCAATTTTGGTCGATTATTTCCTATCCAAATTCATGCTGTGAATAGGGCAATGGTGCTAGTGATGCCACGTGACATCCCAATTTTGTTTGCTACAGCCTACAATAATGATATATGATGTGAATCACTACAATTTATATCAATTCTGCTTATTTGTGGTGTAGTGGGATTGAACCCATTGTAGGCTGATTTTCCATTACTTCGACGTAGAATGGGCTTTCATTATTATTCTGATTCATAAGATTTGTTGTTAGGCCTATAAAGTTGATTCAATTCTTCCTGAAAACAATGGTTTATACTCTCTAGCTAATGTGCTAATCGGTGATTGATGGTAGAAACCGAAATGGGGAATAAAATGCATGTTTTGCTTGCTATATCCCAAGCAAGTGGTGGGAAGTGATTCTGTTAACTAGCATATCCTTTTGGAGTGATTTTTGAGAATTCGATGTGTGTCTACCATCTTAAATGTTAGCTGAGATTTCTGAAAGGTGGCAGCGGGAACTTATTCCGGTACTTTTGAGTTGTGGTTTTGAATGCATTTCTTATTATCATGGCATTAAGGACAAATTACAACCGATCTTATCTTGCATTCATTCATAGAAATGTTTTGCACATTTGTGATGCAGTGCTGATGCTAGCAAACATAATTGGATAAAGCACAGCATGATTTGGGTATTCCTTAACTTTGTTTGATTGTATAGATGAGGCAGATGTCTCTGTTTTTCTTGTAATACACACTCAGAATACTTACTTCTTGTACTCTCCTCCTCTTCAAGATGCTTGAAAATAAAGAAAATTCCATTGTACACTGTGAGCTGACAATGCCGCGCCTAGTTTTTCGATTTAGTCTTAGGTTCTCTTCTGTTATCAGCCTCTCTACTCCCCGGGAAAATATACCAAGATATTTTCTTTGTTTGATTGAGAATTATATCAGAATTATTTTTCTTAATTGATTTCAGCACTGATAGTTGGGGGTGTCTCAAATCTTATGCCTTTATGATGATAGTCACAGCTGCTATATTACAGTACCAAATTAGCCTATTTGCTATGGTTATGTGTTAAACTCACATATTTTTATCAAACTAGGTCGGCCAGAACAGAAAAGAACTAGAGAATTATTTGAAGTTTGCATTAGTAGGAGGGTATGGTATGATCCCTCTTAAAGTGTATTGTATTGAGCAGTATGTATGATCATAATAGTCTGATGGTAAGAGAGGCTTTAAGGTAAATAAATTCAGATAGACATTCTTGTATGTAGTGAGCTGAACTTTTCCCCATTTTGGAAAGAGAGGCACTATTTAGATTCTGCCATGTCCTAACTGCCATGCACATAAGAATTGAAAAAGGCACCTAAGGCTATCCTATCGACAAGGTTAGTTTTGGGCTTCACTCAAAACTTGTTTTTTAGGGAGGTTAAACTAATCAAGAGAGTTTGTTGATATTATTTTGGCAAATGTTCACTGAATTTCTTGGTTAACAACATATTAAAAAAGTTAAATATTCACATCCTTTTTATTGTGGTGATAACCTGGGATTGTTTGGTTGCATATTCATGTTGTTTGGTGCCTATGCTATGTGTCTCTTGTTACAAATAATAAACCTATGTCATGAGGCTTTTGGGTAACTTACGGGTTAGGCAATAAATCGACTAAATTCACATCAGCGAAAGCGGAATGAATTGTCTTTATTCTCCTGGTTTAATTATAGACCTATGATGATATCGATTAAGACAATTAACAATCTAAGATTACAGCGGAAGAGGAGGGGAGGGGCGGGGTATGAGTCAGGAGTTTCTAACATTGATATAAAACCACATCAAAAGGCTTTGATAACAAACTTGTAAGAGGAAAAAAGCAAACCCTAAATTACAGTGGTAAAGACTAAAAAGAGACATGGATGAGGGATGAGGGATGATGGATGAGATTGGTTGCTCAGGAAGTGGAAGTGGAAGGAGGAGGAGGAGGAGTCGTCGTCTTGGAGGCCTCTAGATCGGCAGCCTTCTTGAGGAAGTTCTGATCATCATCATCATCATCGAGGGCCATCTGAATGGGGCAGGAACCCAAGCCATCAGCAATAGCAAGCATGATCTTTTTCATCTCGGATCGGAACTCCTCGAGGTCGACGGTGCCGCTTTGGTCGCAGTCGAATTTATCGAAAATGGAGTCGTAGAGCTGGGTGAGCTGGTCAGGAGGAGTGACGACGTCGACGCCGAAGTGGGCCTCCAGGAGCCTAAAGGTCTCGAAGGCCTTGCGGAGCTCGTAGCGGGAGAGGACCCCATCGCCGTTCAGATCAAGGGTGGAGAAGCGCTCCTCCACGCTCTTATTGAACAACGCCTCGTCACCTACAAAGTCTCGTACCGTCGATCCGTCTATAATCACCACTCCCATCTCTCTCTCTCTCTCTCTCACCATGTGGGATGATAAGACTACGGGATATCATTGGCGGTGACTGGTCATTTTATTTATATGAGAACCAAGCTGAGTAGGATTAAAAAAACAAACAAAGACCAAGACGAGATATTTTGTTTTGTGGATCGGTTCAATTATAATAATGGAAAAACAGACTCTGGGCAGAATAGACGCGTGGGCCGTGGCTAGTGTTGGGACTCCTGGTGCCTCTGTGGACTGTGGACTCTGGAGTCATCATCCATCATCCACCATCCACCTCAAATCTGTAATATCCAAAATCTAGATGGGTTTTTATTCTTATTTATATAAATCCAAATTCTACACAGCTTTTAATTATGTTTACAGTTTTATCCTTTGATTGATTATGTTTTTTTCTTCATTAGTTTTTTCAAAGTCAACTTTGCTACAAACATAAATTCGTCCAGGTGTATCATATTGTATCCAATTAGGTATTCTGTTTACTTCCGGACATTTGATGATAAAGTTTGTCGAAAAAATACTAACAAAGAAAAAAGCACCAAAGGATTCAAAGCTTAAAGCTTAAGTTGGTTATTAATTAATTAAGGGACAAACTACAAAATTACATCTAATTCAATCCCAAAACTTTGACCATTCAATTAACAACCCCTTCTTCCAGAATCAGACTTGGTCAAAGATCTTAGTCTGACCAAGAATTTGACTTTCTTCTCCCAACTGACTGAACCTGAACCTGAACCTGAACCTGAACCCCCATCCTTCCTCTTCTTCCTCCCTGGGGACGACGTCTCCCAATTCTCCGGCGACTCCATCAGCCCCTCCAGGCTTTCTCGCGACTTCAAGCATCTCCTCATACTCTATGGGTTCCCGTTCAGCTCTGAAAATCCTTGCCTGCATTGCCGATATCACGCTTGATCGCCACTTCACAGTCTCTCCTATTCCTCAGTAGTATCTCGACTTGTGCTGGAGTCAGGCTCCCCGGACTCCTTATACAGCTCTCGACTACGTCAAACAGGGGGTGCGACTCCAACCCCAGGTAGTTCCCGGCCAAGGCCTTAAAGGCGTGTATACCGCATGTGCCCAGGCTAACATGAACGTCCATCCGCCCGCATCTAACCAGCGCCGGGTCCACATTGTCCCTGTGGTTGGTGGTGAAGACGATGATCCTCTCCTCCCCACAACACGACCACAGTCCGTCCGTGAAATTCAACAGCCCCGACAACGTCACCCGCCCATTCTCCTCGCTCTCGTGATCTCTGCTGGACCCTTTCGCCGGCGCCGTCCTCTTCTGCCTCGACAGCCCGTCCGCCGTCAGATTGACCGAGCAGTCGATGTCCTCGATGACGATGATGGAGCGGTTCGTGGTCTGTATCAGAAGAGCTCTGAGCTCGGAGTTGTCGGAGACTTTAGTGAGCTCCAGATCGTACACGTCGTAGCAGAGGTAATTCGCCATTGCCGCGATCAAACTCGATTTGCCGGACCCGGGCGGGCCGTATAGCAGATACCCACGTTTCCATGCGCGTCCCACCCTGTGGTAGAACTCCTTCCCGTTGGAGAAGGCGGTCAGGTCGTCCGTTATCTGTTGCCGGAGCTGCGGTTCCAGGGCGAGGGTTTCGAAGGTGGAGGGGTGGCGGAAGGGGACGGAGACCCAGCCGGACTCGTAGGAGCCATGGCCATTGTTAGAAGAGCCTGGCTCAAGTAGAGACCCGCTCAAACTCCTCAGCGCGAGAGGTGACGAGGTCGAGGTAGGGCGAGAGGATGGCCTGGCGGTGGCGCTTGGGGAGCTTGAGGGAGAAGCTCCTCCTCTCTTCCAGAGAGTCCTGAACGGTCTCCACGTGGTGGGTCCAAGAGAGGGTATGACCGTTGAATGAATCATGGAGGGTGTGATTAGGAGCGACGGTGAAGGAGACACGGTTGGAGGATTTGGAGCGAGAGAGGGTGAAGCGGCGGCAGGTGGTGGCGGGGTTGACAGAGTTGAGGTAGAGGTTGACATGGCGGTAGAGATCGTTGACGTCGACGCCGCAGTAGTCGTTGAATTCAGGGATCTCGAAGTAGGCGAATGGGGAGAAGAAGTCTTGAAGAGACTCGTACAAGGAGTGGAGAAGAGAGAGAATCTGGGAAGGCAAGACGTTTTGGAGGACAGTGAGGAGGCCTAAGAAAGACCACATCTGTGACAATATCTCCATATCTTATTCCTTGGTTTATGATGATTTTGCCTCTCTCTAATTGTCTTCATGTGACACATATATTGCATCACCCACCATATATTGTTCAAGTCCTTAAATATATAGGATTGCATATGTCTGCAAACTGCAAACTCCTCCTAAGAAAGAAAGAAGAAGACAAAAGTTGTATTGAGTGTGTGATTAAGATAAGACTAAGAGCACCTTGGCTCAAAAAAAAGAGAGATAGCTCGGAGCTGGCTGAAAAAGCAAAACGCAGGAAAGATAAAGCAATAAAGCACCCATTTATCTAGCTGCTGTAGACAGCCACTACCACCCTCCTTTCTTTTTCTGCTCTCTTTGCCTCTCTCTCTCTCTCTCTCTCTCTCTCTCTCTATATATATATATTCTACCCCACACTCACTCACTCACTCATCTGCCAGTGCCACATACTTAGCATATTATTAACATTCTTCCTTTCTCAATCCATCCCCCCAAAAACAAAATGGATCTAATTGCATTTTCACACTCTAAACTATTGATGATTAATTCAATCTTTCATGGGTGAAACATAGAATATCCTTTAATTACTGATATCTCTTCAATGTGCTTCATAAACACGGTGATCATGTTAGTTAATCACTGTTGTAGTTTGTGACTCATATCGAGAGAAACACTTTTTTGCTTTTCTCCAATTTTTCACTACCATTTGCTGCAGAGAAAACAACAATAACGAAAGAAACCTCATTAAAAATCACATTTCTTTTTCTTATCTCGATCTGCTGTTAATTAGTGAACATTGACACCCCCCCAACGCTCTCCGGTAAGACCAAATAGACTGCTAGGTAAGAGCTGTCTCAGCACACGCACGCACGCACGCAGAGACTGGGGACCAGGGGGACAGAGGGCTTTTCCTTTTGAGAGTCGCTTTGTTTTCTTATTGCTTTATCTTTTTCTCTATTAATTTGGGTTAAAGAGAATGTTCTTAGAATAATTAAACTGATGATGAGCTCCCACACCCACACAGTTGCATGCTGATCATGTCTTAATAATGACTATGTTTTGTAGTTCATATATATCATATCTTGGTACTACTGTTAGCAATAGATCTAGCATGCATGCATGCGTGGAGGTGGACCATTCCAGCAGCAAAATCTAACTGGTTTCAAGTACTAGTCCTTCCGTTTGCTTGCTTAGTTCATGGCAGACAAGATTTATAGCATAACGATTAGGGCGAAGTCACTCCTGGATTTTCCCATCCACCTCTAGCTAATCACTCTCTTCTTTTTGTTATCTTCCTTCTTGTCATTATTTGTTACTCATCGTATTCTTTCGTCATCACTCAATAAGAAAATTAAAGCTAGACCCTTTGCATTTTCATAAATGTGAAAAGGAAATTGAAAAAGTGGAAAAAATAAGATTTGATTTTTTGAGGGTTGAATAGCTCAATCCTCCTCGAGTACTCCTAAAGAATGCCCACAAGCCAGTGAGTTCTTTATTTTAATTAGGTACAAAATTAGTGAATTTCACCATGGGGGCCAAAGATTCTGTAAGGGTGACAATGAAATTGGGCACTCCGATAAAGTTTAAACTTTGTGTTGGGTTGTAGAGAGGGGTGGTGGAGGTGCAGCTGGTGCTATTCTTTTTCTTTTCCACTTTGAAATTTTCTTTTCTTTTCTTTTCTTTTTCAGGGCCTATTGCTTTTAAACAAAGGTTTCATTTTCACTTCTTTTTTCATCCAATTTTTTATCTTCTGCCTTTTCCCAAGAAATAAAGTGGATGCACACATCTTCAGATCATGATCTAGAGCTGCTTTGATGCCTTAAGCGCGGATTTTTTGCAATCTTCTTTGCTGTTTAAGCATCATAAATTGTTGAAAAATTGAAAATTAATGCAAAAGTGAGACTTAGAAAAGAAAAAGAGGCCGGGTTAGGGGCTTGACATAAAAGGCTACCACTACATGGAGATGGGGGTAAGGGTGGATAGAGTGATTGCAGGTCAGTCAGCCTTGTGACAAAGCATTGAGTTCCTTGAGAATCAAGAATAAAGCCAAAATTTAAGAGTCCTCACTGTCGAATGTCAAAACTCCCATGGCTTGGATTCTGTCAATACGAACAATTCCCTTTCCTGTTGAGTGTGGCCTAAGAATCCATTTGATCCATGCATGCTTTTGAAATACACTTTGAAGACAAATCAATTGTTTTTTAAAAAATCACTTATAGTCTCAAAAACACTCTAGAAAGAAAATTTGTATACAACACTTTGTTTTAATCACTGATGCTAGTGTTGTTGTTCGTGTAGCTGAATTAAGGTAATTAGGTGGGTGGGTTTGCTTCAAAATTTTCAGTTGACATCTTCTCTAGGTATTTGCATGGGAAAAGGTTGGGAAGCTTGTGGAGTAAGTCAAGAGGTGGTGAGGAGGAATTAATTAAAAGCAGTGAAATGGATGGAATCAATTCTTTTTCTTAATTAATAATTTATGTATGCTTTTGTTTTTGTTGTTGAAGAGAGGAAAAGTTCACACGAGGAAGCTTAGGATACTGGCTATGGGATGTTGAAGTTTAATATTCTCACCCCTCAAACCTTTCATTCTTCTTACTCATACAACTCAGACATTTATACATAAATACAGGTTAGCTTTAGAAAAGAAGATCGGATAAAGGATATACATATATAGATAGCATATATGGGAATGAGGTTGTGCTATTTTGAGATTTATGAAAATTAACTTTTGCCTTCTTTCCAACTTTTGATTCTCTATTTTCTAACCTTGAAGTTGTAAATGACCCTTTTGGATAACATGAAGAATGAATTAGTAGTTTGTGGAATAAGAGAGTTCAAAAATGCTTTGAATAATTTTTCATTGATATGTACACCTTTATATAGTATATATAAGATACCATTGATTTTCTAATTCTACCAAGTACCAAAATCACTTCATAATTATCTCACTTCCAAGTATACAATAATTATTCCCTAAACTTGTGGTGATTATGATCAAACTCCATGATTCTCAGATAATTTCTTAGTTACATTAGTGATTAATGTTGTATGAATCAAACATAAATTATTAATTACTCTTGTTGTTAAAAATGATGGCTCTAGCTAGGGGTACTTAACAATTGTTTGCTGGTTAGTCTTGGAATTTTGGGGTCGTTGGCATTGTGGATGCAAGAAGCATAATCCTACCATTTTTTGTCATACGTAGTGAAATTTATAATTCCTTTGAAATCAATCCAAAAGAAGAAGAGATTATCATCCCTTGAAATCATAGTAAAAGTCACGTCCTAAATCTCTGGACATAAGAGTCCCTTTCAAAAAAAAAAAAGAGGGTTTAAACTAAGAATAAATTCAACTTTTAGATACCGCAAGACAACAAAATAGCAAAGGACTAAATATTTTACAAAAAAGGAGTTTGTTAGACAAAGGAGTGGGTAATCCTAATCTTACATTATTTGTTTTCGAAGTGCACGACTGAAAAAGATCAACCACTTCATTTATCAAAGTTTATGTGATCTTTACAAATCTAAAGTAGCTAAATGAGTAAAAAAAAAGTGCAATTGAAGGAGGATTGATTTGAATAAGAAGAATTAAAATCAAGATGAAAAGCATAGCTAGGGTATTTATTTTAAATGAAAGAAGGTGATCTTGAACCCACTTCATATAAATCACAACATTAAGGGTATGGAACGGGTAAAACTTTCAACACAAACTGTTCATGGGATGGGATAGGTGATATTGGTGATAGGAAAATGAGATTTTGGGTCATAGTCTGATTGGTCCCACTTGAACCCTCCTCCCACTCTAGTCTCTACACTTGGCTTTTGTACGAGTAAGAAAAGAGG